>JAQGCC010002243.1:0-19225 GCA_034698905.1 Xestoiulus laeticollis | reverse complement strand
TTTAGCTAACTAAGGAGGGACACACTACCTAAGGTAATCTAGTTTAGCAGACTTAAACTAGTTTAAGTTCATAGTGTCCAGGGTATTAGATTTTAATCTTAGTTAGTGCAACCGGCCCTAAATGGCGAAACCAATTTAATGCTAAATATGCATGGATAACCTTATGTTCAAAAACTTAGCAGATGGGATTGGCAGGTCAAATGAAATTCCACAGCCGACTGGAAATGGTCCACACACCTTATCTCACAAATTTTTAGGAACTCGGACCATTTCCAACATGAATATTTTCAAAAGCTAAAAGCAAGCTCCACTGTCTCCACACTCATGGCGAGACTGCCCTAGATTACGCCAACATGAGAGTGTGGAACGCGTCCTCGCCTAGTCTTCCCTTGCAGAGGAGACATCTTGCCGAGATTCTAGGCAAGATGTCTCGCCATGAGTGTGGAGCCGGCTTCACAATTTTTCCATTCTTTAAATCATTGCATCTTTCTAGCATCATTCACACATTTTAAGCACTTTTTAGTGGACTTATTTAACTGGCCATTTAACATAAATCTCATTAGTTGCATGATAAATTAATGGCCTTAAGGTGATTTTGCAGGTGTATTATAGCAATCATGCAATACGCATGTGTATTGCAGGATTGCTGCAATACACCCGCAAAATTAAAAACAACCAATTTTTATTTATTAATTTAAAAAATATCTGAACATTTTCAAAAAAAAAAATTCGATTTTCTGCCTCTTAGAATTTTTTAAAATTTATCTTTACAAAAATTTTTGTATTTTAATGGAAGCAGGACTAATTGAAAACTTCCATAGGAAAGGCTCTTGTAGTAGATCACCTTAATTGATATTAACAATAAAAATAATTGAAGTTTGGTGTAATTAGTCATTGAGATTTAATTTCCCATGTGGTGGTAAATAAAGCAGGTAAAGATGTTGACTAGATACTTTCAATAGTAAATGCAAGCTTTCCTATTTACCTAGGTAGTCTATGTCGTGGACAAGGCACAAGATGAAATACTTGAGGAACACTATACAAGAAGTTCAGAACTTGTGGTATGAAAAATAGCAGCATCGTTTTGCTGAAGTGACCCAAGATCCCCACCACGGCAAACAGCATTCCCGAATAGTAACAGAATGTATCGCCCACAAACATTTCGGCGGGATACCTGAAACATTGAACCAGGGATAACATTTTCTGCTCCGAATCAGATAAAATTAACAAGTCTCAATCTTACCAATTGTAATAAAGCAATGGCAGAGTAGTGATGAAATATGGTATCATAAAATAGAGAGAAAACTGGTAGGCTTTGCTTCCTGAACCCACTGTACAAAACAAGGAATTGAGGTATTAAAGTTAAATAGCAAAAAAATTGAAAAAAAAAATTAATTTTTATTTCGTACCATATAGCTCAATTAGATTGAAGACTATTATGGAAAACGCAATTATAACAGATTGTCCCACTTCCAGTCCATTAATTCCAGCTAAAATATTAATGGCATTGGTGCAAAATACAGCAAGCATGCCCATGTATATGTAATAGAAGATGCCTACAATTCAAAAAAAGTGATTTTGTGAATATTAAAACCACTCATATGCACTAATTTCAATGAAATCATCACTGCAAATTTGCTTTACCCAAATCTAAGTTAAAGCCTAATAGAACTCGCAATGGTTTTGGCACGATGATATGCGTAGAGTTAAAATTCACATAATAGACCATTAATAGTGGCAAGGATGCTATTGTTGGCAATAAAAGCTTATGCCGCCATCGTAAGTTCAAAACGTCATCAGCAAATCCAAGGAAAATCATACAACAGACTGATAGTAACGAAACTATCAGCTCAACAAACTGAAAATGAAATTTTTAAAATGAGCATTGATCTTTTAGATTGAAAACCTATGAAATTTCTCAATGCTTATAACACATGCAAATATTTATGGCAAAACATCCACCTACTCTGCCTATAATTGTATAAATGTAAGTAATTCAGAAATTTAACTTGTCATAATTTCCTGTCATTTACTTACTTGATGTGGAATTTTAAGATTGTCCAGAATCAGGGTGCCCAGTAAAATTTTCAAGCATATTTCAAGGTCCATACCACGGCCAAATACCAATGTATTTTTCCATATAACCAGCCATTATTAAAAGTGTATTTTCCCACATGTATTTAAGGATGTTACAGTTTAATATACATAGCCTATACAAAAATGTGCGAAGCTTATAAATCAAATAAAAAATTACAAATACAGTCTATATGCAAATTAGACTAAGTAATAACAAAATATAAATTATATATAGCTATTACATATAGGCTGCTGTTAAAAGGAAAAGAGAAGTTTTTTGTATCTGTAAAAAATCTTGTGCTGCATAGAGCACATCAGATACATATAATTGCAAAAAAATAGAATGAAATTCCATCTAAAATGGTAGCATATGTTTGATTATTTGGTACTATACTGATTGTACAACAAAACCTCATTGCAATGACAAAAATGATAAATTTTAGAAGTGGTTTGCAATGAAAATTAAATAATAGAATATCATAATTTAATTCTAGAATAATTCCTGGCTTTAAAAGGTGCTAAAATCTCTAATGTATATCTAAATTTTCCAGATGACTAGACACCTAGAGTATCCTAAAATCATATACATGTATATCAAAATAATAGACACCTAAAATCATAAAATTCCTTTATAAATTTCCAAATATCAACGCCAGAGGATGAGCCTCCATCACCCATCTCGAAATTATTCATTGAAAGGGACTATACTCTCACCCCTGAGATTGCAATAATTTTTCAATAGTATACAGCCAACAACAAACTACATAATACTACTACGGTCGTTTGAGCGCTAAATATGTACATCAAGGATGATCCATATACGCATTTATAATACCAATACAAGAAGATTGAAACACAACATATGGTATTTTGCATTCCTTGTACCTTATTAGCTTGAAGGTGAGAGTAAGGTGAACTGCCTCAACAGAATTTTTAAAGGAACTATCACGGCATTTGCTGGTAAATACTCTGGAAAACCGTAAAAATCAGTCAGGATAGCTGACCAAGAAATGGAAGCCTGGTCTCCTGATTGCAAGGCAGTTAGCATAGCACTAAGCCACTCAGCTCTATTAATCCAAACCATAAAAAAGATGCGACATTTTCAAAGTGGCAACTCTTTCGGATGAGAGTTTATACGGTAGTCCCGTGTACATCCACCTTGCTCTCAACGCGTTAAAGATCCCGCTAGTGGGGGTAGAAGTCCACCTTTGTAGCCAAAATTTCCAGGTAGGTGAAGGAGGTCTTATCCTTGGTATTGGTGCTTAGCCTGTATGAAAAGTGTTCTAGGGTAGTAACTCGCATACATGGCTGCACAGAAAACGGCTGGTCATGTAGTTAATTAAAAATTGCGTTTGTATAAAAAGCCAAGTGTAAAAACAAAGGACATAATTCCACACACTGATATTTTAAATGACTTCTGACCAAATCTAGCCGTAGGCTACTTACGAGTCATATATTGATTAACACTTTTTTACAATTTTTACAACAGTTTCTGCAAAACCCTAAAAGTTTGCATTCACAACGTATTTCACTATAGCCTACTTGCAAAAAACCAACAAATACCAAAAATACCTCATCGTGGGGGAAAACTGCCTTTGTTGTGAAATGTCTACTGAACGGAATTGGTATAAAGAGAAACATGATAATTAGAAATACGGAGCCCACAATCACACCCATTGATTCGGGTCTGAAAAGAAACGCGCAAAGCCATAAGAAATATGCAGCAACTGATAAAATAAGAGACAATACAAAGGCAGAACTTACACTTTGACTTTCTTGTTTTTTTTAGACATGTCAATGCCAAACAGGTTGGCATTTATGAACATTTCTTTAAACTTTGGCAACAGCTGATAGGTAACGACGCCGCCTATTAGTGAAACGACTGCATTTATAACTAGTTCAGTTGACATTTTGAATTTTTATACCAAACACCGTACTAACTAAGATATGTAAACTAGTGAAAAGAAACACGACTCATGTAGAATTAATAAAACACCGTTAAACTTCATCGAGATTCGAGACCCGTTGCGCGAAACACACGTGGAACCTCAAAAATGCGGAAATGCTTCAGATTACCGAGAACCGGATGTTACAAAAATGTATAGCCGCTTCACCTTGGGCCGCTTATATTTGAAGTGGTTTCGGATATGTAGTTTCTTTGCTCAGAATCGTCGTCTTTGCCGAAAATGCGTCACAATTGTTTACATGAGTGTACTGTCATAGCCCCCTATATACTATATATAGGGGGCTATGGTACTGTATACATAGATCATGGTGTACTGTCAGAAACGCACGTGACTAGTGTATAGCTATATTTTTTACAAATGAATGACACCAGAAATGTAAATTATTATCTGATGTCAACATTTTTCCTGAAAAGTGGCATAACCGGCACACACACCGATCATTTTTCCAAATTTGTGTAGTCTGCTTTTCGTTTTAAAGCTCGTTTATCCGGACGTTCTATGCTATGTAACATCGCATGTACTTTATATATAAGGACAGCGTAGAGCATAGCATAGCATAGCATAGATAGCATGGATGCATGACATGATCTGAAATTCCGCGTTTCGATTGGTTTCCCGATGGCGGAAATTTCCGAATCCCGATTGCCCAATCGGAATGATGTATTTCAGGCCATATGCTCATGCTATGCCATGCTCCACGCTGTTCTATTCCTTATTTTGATTGCAGTATACAGATGTATTCGCGAGAAAAGTATGACGTTCCAATTAAATACTGTGTGGATTGAGAGTTCGGATTATCGGATATAAAACGTCATCCGGAAGTCAGTCTTGCCGAGTACAACGCCTGCGCCACTAGTAATGAAGAATGAATTTTAAAATAACCGTTTAAAAGGCGCGAAAAAAGCTATAATCACCATTATCACCGAAAAACACGCGCCCATGGAACATGGTTACTTTCCCGCGCTGTGATCCAATTGGTAGTACAGCTAGTCTTCCACCTCTCTGATTGGTTCTCCAGAAACTCTGAATTATCCGATCACGTGGTAAGAAAATCCTATAAAAAGGAGTGTGCTTCCCAATAACGTTCATTGACTTCATTCTTGTGTTTTTGGACTATATAGTTTTTTGGTGATTTAGATCTTTAATTGCATTTGAAATTTATCATGTCTGGACGAGGCAAAGGAGGCAAGGCGAAGACAAAGCCAAAAACCAGATCAAGCCGAGCAGGGCTTCAATTTCCAGTGGGAAGAATCCATCGTCTTCTCCGTAAGGGCAATTATGCAGAGCGAGTGGGTGCAGGAGCCCCAGTTTACTTGGCTGCTGTAATGGAGTATTTGGCCGCTGAAGTTCTTGAGTTGGCAGGGAATGCTGCTAGGGACAATAAGAAAACCAGAATTATCCCCAGGCATTTGCAGTTGGCCATTAGAAACGACGAGGAGTTGAACAAGCTACTTTCTGGGGTGACCATATCTCAAGGTATAAATCGGATATCACCATGTTTTTTTTTCTCATAAAATTGATTTATTGCATTGCAGCATTGTACTTATCACATCCTCGTTTTTGTTTAGGTGGTGTTTTGCCGAACATCCAGGCTGTTTTGTTACCAAAGAAGACCGGTCAGTTGCCTAGCAGTGGTGGTAAAGGTTCCAAGAAGTCGGGACAGAGCCAAGAATACTAAACAATCTCTGAAGACATGAAAAAACGGCCCTTTTAAGGGCCACCAATTAGTGTTAAGAGATTATTCATGCAAGCATTCCTTTCTGCCTATTGATCGAATAAAGATAGTTTGCCCTGAAAAGAGCTTAGGAAGTCGGGGATTTATGTATGGAAATTTGTTAATGCAAGCACCTTTCCATAGCCAGAAACATTGTATCACTTCTGGGAGCTAGGCATGTGTAGTTTTTCAATGTGGCTTTGCAAAGAATTGGGATGTCAAAAGCTGCATTAAGCAACCTGTGTTTTAAGCAGAGAGAAATTGGGTACTTCTTTCATGTAAAATTTGTAATTGCATTGCTAATAACTTAACAGTAATTTTCAACTGCACACTGGTTTTCACGATACTGTATGTGAAAGATTAGAATTAGCAAGTTTTTATCTGAACTTCATGACAACTCACAATGGGTTAAAGACAAAGTGACTTGATTCCACAATTACTGCCATTAAAACTTCATTGTTCATTATATAAACGCTATACTATTTAACTACTTCAATAAATAATTCACAGTACTGCACACAAGTCTTCTATGAAAATTAATGAACCATGAAGTATTATTATTATACAACAAAACTAAGTGTTCTCCACACTATTTTAAGGAAGTTTACAAGTAACGCACTTATTAAGAAAATTAAAAGCACTTGTTTTCATTGAATATTAAATAAGTTGCAAAGCAAACTTTCCCAATCTTTGTTTATCATTTAAAAAGTAATCTATAACACATACACTAGCAATTGAAACTTACGAACATATTCAGGATAGAACTATTTAATTTATCAGCCAAATTTCTTTTTTCAGGAGTTATAATGATTTGTCGGCCGGAACACAGTTTTTCGTATAAAATTTGGCAATTTTTCTTTTTTAATGCCTATCGTAACTTAATTTTATACGATAAACAGTGCCCTGGCAAACGAATTTTGCAGGCAAGCCAATTAATTAAATTGCGAACATGTTTGTAAGTTTTTGCATTGCAGGCATGGGTGTTGTAGATCACCTTAATGTGCTGTTAAATTTCCTACCTGTGATAGTTTCATGAAAACAATGGATTTTGGTATTTTTTCTCACATCAACTATTTTGCTTCATTTGTTTTACCCTATTAGGAAAAACTGAATAATCATTCATTAGTGTAATGACCATTGCTTGATATCCTCGATAAAAACTTTACCTCTTCAAGATCAAATCTTGCAAATCAACAAGCATTTGCTGGTTTTGTGACCCCTAACTGCTTACAAGCAAACCATACAATTCATGTTTTTTTTATTTTAAAAATGTAACCAATAAAAATACAAGTGAATAAAGTAAAATTGTAAAAGTCGATGGCAGAGTCAAATGTATATAATTAAAATTAAGTCAAGTTGTCAAAAATTAAATTGATAATATAATTTAAAATGAATACCTTGCATCACCACTAACATTTCAATTTATTGAGCATTTGCTCAACCTTGTGGACGCAAGGATCAATTTCCGCGCAACTGGATTTTGCCTCGATCAACCTGCAAAATATAAAAGATTTTAATAATAGTGAACATCCAATTGCATTGTGTATAGCAACTTAACTATTGATATACCTTGCTATGATGTCTTCATAATGTTCACGCTCAAAATTGCTCTTTTTTAGGGCATTCATGCATTGGGAAGCCAAGGTTGAGAAGCACTGTAGCTTTACTTTGTTATGAGTTGCATTATCCCAATCTGGTAATGCAGTGACATAGCTCCAAGCTAAAAGAACATAATCAATAACAGAAGCCCACTGCTGACTGCCTAACAACTGCTTTCCTTGTTCAATGCATTCTTTCTGTTAAGTAAAAAAAAATACGATTTGGTAAATGGTTTGCTTAAACACAAATTTAAGGTCTGGAAGCACAGATATAGATTTTCAACCATGGATTTAATGTGACCTGGGCAACCATGATAAATGCTGCACCTCCCATTCCTGTAAGTAGTACTCAATCCCAAAGAACAAATAATTGTTGTACTTAGCCTTGGGGACCGAATAACTTTTCCTGGAGTGTGTGAGCCACAAATAACACTAACCTAAATTGCCTTGGTCCACTACAACTTAACCCAAGGATAAGGTGAAATGTAAATGCCTAAGCCTTGCTCAGTCTAAATATTCAACAATAACATTTAAAGAAAGGTAGGAGACTAAGGTATTTAAAAAAAATTATTCCATAAACTTTGGGCTATCCATGCAATTCATACAAAACAAAAAAAAATGACTGCATACATTTACTGATATAATAAATAACCAGAAAAAAATAATTTCAATGATTGGACATACTGCAAAGATAATCAAAGACAGAGCAACACAATAAAACTAAATGCATCATAATCAGGTGAGCAATCAAGCCACAAGTTTTGGCTCGCCAATACATATTTGGTCCATGTTACAAATTATGGAATTCTATATTGTTGCACATCCTTTTTAATTAATATACCAGTTTACATATTTAAATACTTGCCTTGAAGACTGTTAAATGTGTAGACACACGTTTGTAACAGAAAGCATCTCTGTTGGATCCCCATCGGGTATATGGGAAGGATTTGAAGATATTGCGGGAAAGTTGATTTAACTTGTCTTCCAAAGGCCTCAAATCCGGTAATGGCAAATCTGAGACAATTTCCTGAATGAATAAAGAATACGAAGACATGAAACATAGCAATCAGATACAACTTATACATTTCTTCAAAATTAAAACAATATGAAATTTTTATATCATTTTTAAATTATGTTTCATTTTTTAAACAGGCAAACTTTAGACCCTATCACAACAAGTGCAATTTCCCGGGAAAAATTTGACATTTTAAGAAAGGTTTCCGAATGGACCAGTACTTTTAAGGTGTGCTGCCCGAATAATTTAGGCAATAACTAAATATCAAAGATTTAGGTATCATACCTCTTTGAGCTCAGGATGATTATTGGCTATCTGGGTAACAACTTCCACCAATTGACTCTGTGTTAGGCCCTTTATTGCTGTCAGAAAGTCCGCTGGTGGTGGAAGAACACGTTGAGTCCTCTGACGCTTGACAAGTTGTGATTGCACTTTCAGCTGAAAACGAGCAGTATTATACGTTAACTAGAAGCTCACTACATTGTTACACTTGCTGGAAATTATTATACGCACCTTTGCTTGTTTACTTGGTGACGATCCTGGTGATGTTGATCCATCCACCATCTGAAGCCTCTTGCGTGGACTACACCTTGTCGGCAAGCTCAATGCTCTGTGCCCCTTTGTTGGTGTCCTTTGTTTGCTGGTGGGTGTAAGTAGCCAACCAAATAAATCTCCTATAAGGACAGTTCATAAATGTATCACTGTCTTTAATTAATTTGGAACAGTAAGTTGCTAACCATTTCATTACAAACTTTTGCACATTCAAAAACTGACCTTCCAAATCAGGAGTGCCATTCTTCTTTCCCCGTTGTTTTATTATTTCTTCGTCAGGTGATGGGGTTAATAAAGTAGGAGGTGTTCTACCAGCATTTGTGTCTGTAACAAATAATCAAAATCATGCAATTTGATCACTGCAAAGATGTGGTCCATAGATGTTGTTTTTATGAAAACATCTCTGAACACATCTCATACATCTCTGAATGAATGGGAAATACACTTGCAGCACTAACTACCTTCTTAATATCACAGCTGTGTAGTGTATTTTAATTTCCAATTGTATAATTTGAACTAAATAACAGTTACTTTGCATGGCTATGATTTTAGCTACCCTGGATTTTATAGGGTTTACTTGCTCATCCATGTATATAATAAAAAAACTCAAAATAAAATCCTTTAATTCGAATGCAATATTTGTTTTCTAATGTTACATCAGGTTACCTTGAAAGGAATATCCCGCCAAATATTATTACTTAATTTGCAAGACTTGCATCAAACGATAAGCTTAGCACTATCTATTTAAGCTAAAGATAAGGATAGATATTATTATTTATCAATGCAAAGTTACGACAAAATAGTAGAGAAACGAAACCAAATAATTGAAAAAGTTAAAACAAACTTTTTGGAAACAATGACGTCGCGTTAATTACTCAACTTTGCAAAGCTGCAAATTTTACATTTTTTTACAAGCACATGCATCCCTTAAAATGTATTTGGAGATGAATACCTGCACTTGTATTTATTAAAATCATAATATGCAAGAAAATTAACTCGCAATATGACTATAAACAAAATTCATCGACCAAATCACGGGCCATTAACCTTATAATGACCCTTATAGAATTGCTTGCACAATGCCCCCATGGAATTGGAAAATAATGAATAATTACAATAACCTAGAAAAATACATTTTTATTACATGCAATGCAAACTAACGTTAAATAGCGTAAAATAATTTTACTTACGTGGTGTAAACTGAGAAACATCTGAGCCATCCATTATTGTGTGATTACGGGTGATGTCTCGCAATGCTGTTCTAGTGAGATGAAATTCCATGCTCTATGAAAAAAAGAAATCCTCGTTGTTAGCACAACTAAATCGCAAAAAAGTAAACGCAGAACAGCTTAAAAATAAAAGCTAATTTCTATTACTTGTAAAAAAGCACAAATTAACTTGGGAGCAAAGCAATGATGATATAAACTCCGCCAAATTCTACTTTGGAATGTCCAGTTACAGTCTTGTACGAGAAATGCCGCCAAATTCGCCAATGGATTTCCCGCGGTTTTCTTGCAAGGTGTGCCGGGATTGGGCGGAGCCTGATGACGTAGAATTTATCCTAACCAGCAGCCAGCTATCAGCGCAGTACTATGCTGAATAGAATGCATCTTTCGTACTTTCAAATTAAAAAAAAATCTTTAGAACTTATTCGTAAATCGAATTTTCGACTTTCCTTCCCCATATTAAGTTTATCCATTAAGTTACAGTATTAATATGATAATGTGTATAAATGCGAATAATAATATTTTTAGCAAGATCTTGCTTAGTTGGGATAGCACCGTATAACTTTTTCAAATGTGCCCAGTGATGGATGAAATAGGAAGTTTGACAGTTCTATGTACCAGGCGTTTTAAATTAGGCGATGCATTCTTTCATGCAGGAGATTGTGTACTTTATAATGTGCAAAATAAACAGTCGACATACGACATTGATGATGATGAATTTGTGCATAAAGCGTACGTATACTAGCTGTGATCGTGCATTGGGATGCTGTTATGTATACACTACACACTGTAGCCTACATGAATTTAGGTTAATTCTCCATGCATGCACTTCCACCTCGATTTTGTTATACAGTATATATTTGGAGTATCCTTAAAATTATTTCAATATAACTTGCCAAAATGAATAGCTGAAGTTCTATATAGTATATGTACAATTATACGTGTCATGATCAAAACTTTCGTTGTCAAAGAAGTAACATTTGAATACATTTTGTATCCATTTTCTAAAGTTCAGTGGAAAGCAGCACTGAATATTTCATAAAAATAATTTTGGAAGTGATGTTTTTCTTGGAAAAAGCTGGGCTTCTTCCAGCTTCTTCGATAAATAGTGAAATATTCCAATTATTTCCAGAAAATATGGAATTATGATTAATAAATAAATGAAAACAGTGGATTAATGTACACAGTACACACATATTTACACCAAAACCTGTGAATAGCGCCAAAAGTTGAACAATTTGGAGGGATAGTGCTATTTGCAGGTTTAGCTAAAGTGATGCCCATACATGAGCCAACTGCGAGTTATCGCTACTTCCAGAGTCATCTAAATATAGAGGTTCGCTATTTAGACTGTTAATGACTATTCTCCAGAATATGAATAATGTACAAAATGCCATAAATTTCCCAATGAATTTAGGAGTGTGATTTAGGAGTATAAAATAAGAATAAGGACCCGGGCCATAGCAAAAGCAAAAGTATTGCTTCAATTCGGTACATATGATCAAAGGCTATTTCTTTTGGAGAATCTTATTAGGAAAGTTATGGTATGCCTGCCGATAACTGAAGCAAAAGTTTCAGTTCAGTAAATTTAAATCGTAGACCACATAGGCACTGTCCGACGAATTTTGAGCAAGTTTTCGCCTATTTCCTATTAGTGTAGACACAAACGCTGGAAACATTCGTCCCCTTTGAGTCGGGACAAAAGACCGATGGGAAAGGGTAAGCACCAATGCAAACGCTTGGAAAGAGGCTAGCAGCTAGGCCAGGGGTCGGCAACCTTTTGAGACGGAAGAGCCAAAAGTGATAATTTACAAAAATTTTCAGTTTTTAAAGAGCCACTTTTTGTATTATGGTGTATTATGGTATATACACAAATTGACATCGAAAGAGCCGCAGGTTGCCGACCCCTGAGCTAGGCCATCTACGGTAGTATTAAATATTCTAAAATTTGCTAGTGACTTGTAGAATGTGGCGTGTGTGGATCCGGCCTAATACATAAACTAAAGGTAATTAGTTACCTATAGCTTATATTATTTAATGAAAGTCACTTCAACCCAGTCGCTATAGCACCCTTGCAATATCAAAACCTTAAATTATGTAAGATTTCCATATATTGTCATGTGTGCAAATTGTATCAATGATATGTTTATATATGTTGTTACTAAATTAACAGGGTGCCAGCATTCAGCTGTCATATTGCTGGTTGTATGACAACTTTCCATTCTGTGCAAGACTTTGAAGTGCATTACAACAGTCTTCACAGGCATGTGTGTCATGACTGCAAGAAACTATTTCCAACAAATCATTTACTGGAAATACATGCTCTTGAATCCCACGATGTTTTGTTCAAGCTTCTGGCAGAAAAGCAAAATATGGTAAGTTTTTATACACTTTGAAAAGTAGAGCATATATTTTCAGATCCATAACTTAATATAATTACATAATTTTTTCCTATTGATAAAAACAGCTCAAATCTCTTGTATACCCTTCAAAAATATCTCAGCAATAACTAAATTGTATTTGTTAGAACTCTGGAAATGTTATTTTTCCCATTATGATATTTACATTGTCATCTCCATTTCTTCAGTACCAATGCCTTGTCGAAGGATGTCAAGACAAATTCGTAAATCCAAAGGAGAGGAAGGTCCATTTGGTCAAAGTCCATCGCTACCCGCATGATTTTCGGTTCGGTCTGCTAAACGAGAAAAGGTATGAATGCCAAGTATGACCTTATATTATAATATTAAATTATGTTGGTAATCAAGCTATCTATTCTTAGGAGCAATAAAAAAACTGGAGGTAATGATAAGAATCCAGAGGTGGAAAATATGCAGTTAGGAGCGGAACAAGAAGATACGCCTAAAGGACTAACAGTGAAATATGCTCCAAAGTTAGTTCTTTTTTTTTAATGAATCCACAAATTATTACATGGTTGTTTGATTCTAATATTTAATTTGAAGAGTGCCCAAAAATATATGCTTTGGGCAAGGGATAAGCCGGGGTTTCATGTCAAGAGGGCAAGGATCCCACAACAAAGGAAAGAAGAAAGGAAAGCATTGGCATCAAGCAAAACATGAAGAAATGGACACCACTGTCAATATTGAAGAAGTTACTTTTAAGGATTTATGTGATTCTTTGCCAGAATAAGAAGTAAACATTTGTAATTTAGAAGTTCAATTTAGGAAAATTATATGTTATAGGCATTGTCATATTAAAAGTAAATTTTTCCATTTTGTTCCTTAAATTCATAATTTTTGCCAAAAATCCCCCAATTTTTCATGTAAATATATATATATAAAAAATATCAATAAAAAACCACATACGGCAATGGCTTTCATATTCATAATAGATTTCATAGCCTATATCTGTAATTTTAATTTTTAGACATAAGATTGAACAGTGAAATAACAATGCATGCAACCACAAACTTTGCCACATGAACAGCAATTTTCATTACACCAAGCTGATAGTTTTTTTTTTTTTAAATTAAGTTTGTAATTTTTAAATAATTGATATTTCAACGAGGTTAATGACTTTGTGGAACACATGCTGGACCCCTTGTGGCATAGCAGTAAACTACACTGTCCAATCAAATTTCCAAAAAAAATTAACATGGAAGGTATAGACTTGGATTTAAGATCCCATTGTAATAAATTCTGATTGTTTTTAAAAAAAATAAATAGATATAAAAAACTGATTAAAAATTATAATTTTTGAGTGGATTTATAGCCTAATCTCAATAATCAGGTAATTAATTAACTAATGGAGGTCTTTGATTACATAAGAACAAAAAATTCTATTATGCCCCATTTAATAAGGATAATTTAATAACATTGAAATATTTGTTTTAATTTATGCTGATTCAATATAAAATATGGGTCCATTTGCAAATTCTATCTTGTTTTAGACTAAAGAAAATCTCACATTTGGGCAAATTTACGGAAACTCAAGAGTGGACAATTTGAGCTTCTGATGCGATATTTGTTGTAGGCTAACTGTTGCGTTGGGAACGTAAATATGCCTCCTTCCCGAACGGAGTCAATATCATGGTCTGTTCTCCACTTCCGTAACGAACAATTTGTCTGATTACAGATAAGATAGAATTCATTAAAGTGACCACAAAAAATTTGCACAAAGTTGGTCACTGTATACAGCTAGATGGTCATCATAAAGAGAACATGTTGTTGACAAAGTACTTGCTAATTTGAAACTTTTTAGCTGTTTTTAAAGGTTTTGCTACTTTAAAAGCTCAATATTATCCATAGAAATTTTTCGAAATGTTTTCATGCACCAACTAGGACTTGAAAGATATGTGGCTTTATAGCCACACTGTCTAAATTTAGTTTGTGTAAGACTCTACTTAGACCTTATTTACCTTCAAGGGCCTTATATTACACACTTGTGATGGAGACATTGGAGTCTAGTCGCAATGGCTAAAGTAAACTGTGAATTTGGTCCTAGGATTAAAACAGTAGGTAGGCCTCCCCTTTGAAATTACCCTGCAAATTTCCTAGCTGAGAATCGATGACCTAATTAAAGACTTTGTAATTAATTTAATCGTACTTTTTAGGTACATTAATGCAAATGGAAAAAAAAACGCAAAAGAGATGGCTGATCCCTGTACACAATAGACAGCTAGCTACAGATTTTAATTACTATACAGAAAATTTAAAAGTGGTCACCATGCTATATATCGAGGTGGTTTACTGTATAGCCTAGCTATTGTACGTATATAGTCACTCGTAGTGAGTGTATTTAGGGAAATGGCTCAGTAATACTGTCACAAGAATCCATAAATGAACTATATTTTAAACGTGACATGTCAAATCAAATACAGTATAATGTACATGTGCACATATGTCACCTCCAAAATTTTGTCTCCATTACGTAACATACCTGGATCACGTTAATTAACTATATCACTACATAAAATCCATGATTAAATGTACGATAACATGCTTACAAATATATAAAGCACTTTGCATTAATTTGTGCAGGGTCTTACCAAATTATTATGTGATAATAAATACGATCGTCACTACACCTCCGAATCCATCTCTAGTATGCAGACGAAATTTTTATAGCCAACAGCGTTTCTGCTAGCTGACGTTGGGTAAATATCATCTGTACATTCAGCTGTTTTAAGTTTTAAAAATTGAAACTCAACCTTATTTGATCGCTTTATAGGTTTTAATATAAATCCTTCCATCTTTTCTGAACATTGGATCGAACATTTCAAGTTGAAAGAAACCAGGATCATTGTGACGAATTGACTTTTTAATGACGTGTTAGGAAAATGGTGGACGAGGCTACTAAGAAAACACTGAGCGGATTGCCACTTCTAAAGACCAAAGCAGGTCCGAGAGAAAAAGATGCTTGGGTTCAGAGGTTAAAAGAGGAATATCAAGCACTCATTAAGGTAATCCACGCAAGTATGACTATTAGAATGATTAACCTACCTAATTAATTGTTATATCATGGTGTCCATATGGTAGGCATGTATACTCTTCATACACCCTGTACAACCTAATTCATTTACTTTTTTAGTATGTTCAAAACAATAAAGAAGCGGACAACGATTGGTTTAGGCTCGAATCAAATAAAGAAGGTACCCGATGGTTTGGCAAATGCTGGTACATTCACGATCTTCTAAAATACGAATTTGAGATCGAATTTGATGCAAGTATAGTTGTTGTATATTTGAACTGCATTGAAATTGCTTTGTTTCAATCGTTGGTGATTTTTTTATGTATTTCCTTTCTATAACAGATGCCTGTAACGTATCCGACTACCGCTCCAGAAATCGCACTCCCAGAGCTGGATGGTAAAACTGCAAAAATGTACCGGTAAGTGCAAGCCCTCATTTGACAGCTTTGGCGACAAAACTTGAAAATTAATAATGAATTGTGCTTTTTCAGTGGGGGGAAAATATGCCTGACGGATCATTTCAAGCCATTATGGGCCAGGAATGTACCAAAATTTGGTATTGCCCATGCACTGGCATTAGGCGTAAGTATCTCTGTTGATCATCTCATCGCTTTTTTATATTATACAAAGATATATGTCTGTCATAGATCTTAACTTCTTATTTCAGCTGGGACCATGGCTGGCTGTGGAAATTCCTGATTTAATACAAAAGGGGTTGATTACGTATAAAGAAAAAACTGATGGTGCTGCAAAGTCTTAATACTTGTTTTTTTATATATGACTTGTATATTTGTGGAAGTATTGAATAAAATTTATTAATATGATATATTTTACATTTACTGTATATTTTCTGAAAGTATACATGCAATGCAATAAGGCATAACAAGGCAGAGTTTCAAAAATCAGAAGAAAATTGGTAATTTGGTTTAAAATCAACAAAAATTAGAAAAAACTGAAATTGTATTTCTCACTTAATAACTGGATTCAGGCGATTAACAACACCCATGCCAAACCTATACCCACAATGTAAAATTGTTAAGAATATATTCACGATAAAAAGCACAGTACAAGGCACCAGCAGTGGCGTACCTAGAACGTTTTCCGCCCAGGGCGGCAATTTGCCAACGATGGGGGGGGGGGAGGGGAAACGGCGGCGGTGGAACATTGCCGCCCCTTCATGACTCTAATCCATGGTCACTGAGGCTACGTGTACGCTGGTACGTCCTCGGGTCCTCGGAGTTAGCCACTTGGGCTTCTTAGCCGCCCGTCATCTTTACACCTAAACAAGTGAAAAACCAAAAAAATGCCGCCCCTAAAAATGTGCTGCCCGGTGCGGACCGCCCCCCCCCTATAGGTACGCCACTGGGCACCAGTACAGTATGTGCACTCTTGTCGGCACCTTTGAAGTTTGGGTGGCCGACTATTACAGATGCGCTTGCAGCCCACCATGGTGGCAAAGTAGCATAACATTCGACGCATATAGTGCGCATGTGTGGCAAGCAAAGTTACTGTGATCACATCCCAGCAGAGAATATTTTGCCATAACGGCATATTTACTGCACTTCTTCACATAAACTGCAGTTTTTCTGTAGTATAATGAAATAAAAACTTGCAGTTTTATCTGAATTACTGCAGTTTATTTAAATAAAACTGCAGTTTTTTTGCAGTTAAACTGCATGAAGGTTTATTTGGATAAACTTCAGTTTTATTGCTCAATAACTGCATTTTTACGGCAGCTTTTGTGCAGTAAAAATGCAGTTTTACCCCACATTTACTGCACTTTAACTGCAGAAAAAGTGCCCATAAAATTGCAGTAATTTCGTATTTTTTCCCTTCTAAAAACTGCAGTTTTACCACACATTTATCGCTCTTTTATTGCAGAAATACTGCAGATTTTCGACCCAACAGAATAGCAAAAAAACTGCAGGTTTACTGAATATATACTGCACTTTAACTGCAGTAACGGTGCCATAAAAGTGCAGTAATTTTGTATTTCCCCCTCCTCTAAAAACTGCAGTTTTACTGCACATTTATTGCACTTTTACTGCAGTTTTTTTTTAAAAAAACAAAAAAAAACAACAGTTTTAAAATTCTGCTGTAAACTACACTTTACAGCAAAAACACTTCACTTTCCTAATATACTAAAGGCAGTAATCTCCGTCTGTCTGTCCGAGAATCTGCCCTCTACGTCACTTTCACTCAACATCACTTTCACAGATGTGGGGGAGGTATTACATTATTGACGAGGTGGAATGGGGTTAAGAAATGTGACGTCACATAAATAAAATCAAAATATGCTTCTTTAAATAACAAATTTGATCAAAATATTTTTGCCAATATTATTTACTTATACAAAATACAAACTACAATGATAACCAGTTTTCGAGGGGAGGGGGGCTGACTTTTTGTGATCAGGGGTGACATTAGGAAATCTAACAAAATCGCATGGCCTCATTTATGGACATCCCCTTGGTGCCATCTTGGGCCGCTAGTATTTGAATAAAGTGCAGTAGATTTTCTGCTAGGATGTTTAAGAATTTTAAATAGAAAAATAGAGGGAAGAAATACCAGAATAAGCCTTTTTTTCGAAATTATTTTTTTATTTAATTTTGGAAAATGTTAACAACAAATGAAATGTAGTAGGACCTAGCATAAATATTCTATTATTTAATTAAATTTGTTGTTTAAAAATGTATATTATGCTTCTTGGATATGTCCAAAAAGTTTTTAATTGTAGAGGGTCTGGTAAACTTTACGGACATATTTCCATGAAATGTAATATACATGTACATATATTTAAACAAAAAATTTAAACAAATAATAGAACATTTATGCTAGATCCTACTACACTTCATTTGTTCCTATCAGTTTCCAAAATTAAATAAAAAAATAGTTTCGAAAAAAAGGCTTATTCTGGTATGCAACCATCTTAATTAAGTCTCGATGTCTTAAGGCTGAACTAAATGCTCCCTTTCCTAAGGAGTGGTTCATTAATTATGTGAGGTGTTTAAGGGGGAAAGGGGTCGGGACAAATCTCACCAAATCTCACGACGTTTTGGCAAATATCACATATTTTTTTCTCTGCAAAAGACTGTGTAAAATTTTCAGAAAATAGAGTTGAATTCAAGTAAAACAGATTTCTAGACTTACATATGGCAAAATCTGACACAATAATATTTATCGTGGCTATCTGAACGCTCTCCTGTAAGTGTTGGCCTCTCATACTGTTGTCCGGTTTTATGAAGAACGTCGACGTTAAAGTTAAGCCTATTCTTATTAGAGAGTTTGAGCGCGTCTCCCTTAATGCCTTCTTAATGTTAACCACATTGACAGCACTGCATGTTCTTCCAATGCGTTCTCGTTAAGGGGGATCTGAACTGCATGTTTTGCTATATGGAAATTTTAAAACCTACTGTAAAAAAAACTACTTGATATAATACAAAAATAAAAATTGATAAAAATGCAGTATTTTTTTAGCTACTGCATGATTAAAATTTCATAATTTTCTGATTTATAGGGAATTTTTAAAAAATTCAAAACTAAAATACTCACTGTACGAGTACCTGCTGCCATCTAGTGGCGTATTTTAGTTTTTAATTTTTTTAAAAATTCCCTATAAATGGGAAAATTATAAAATTTTGATCATGCAG
>JAQGCC010002242.1:0-19232 GCA_034698905.1 Xestoiulus laeticollis | reverse complement strand
TTTAATCCAAGATTGCATTCTTTGCAGGTGCAATACGTAACATCATGCCATTTCTCCTTGTTCCAAATGCTATTTTTTCCTGTTCTATTTCCCTGACATGTTCAATCAATTCGGATTATAGTGAAATAATAACCTGTGCATCATGCTGATTTGAATTTAACGTAGTGCAGTCATCCTCTAAATACACGTAAATTTTACATAATTTAAAGTTCACCTCACAGATTTTAGAGGAATTATATAGTATACATACATGTATACACTAAGAGAAAAAAAATGGTCACAATAGGTGTTCTGAAATACCTTATAGGGTTTTTCGGAATTTTTAATGGTGTTTCAAGTTACCAAATGATACACTGTGGCCTATGTGTTAAGTTGGAGTGGTAAACCAAAAATACCAAAACATTTGACATTTAAAAAAAATGAATCACAATGTATTCAGATGATCCCATAATGGGACCAAAGTTATATGCCTATATAAATTTATTTTAAATTGGCTAGCTTGTTAAGACCTTAACAAATGCATTCGAATTTCTACCTTCACGGTATACGCCCTTTATCATACTAAGTTCTCCTAAAGCTAACATTTGAAAAGGAAATCGGAATTTTCCAATTTAAATCTCAACCCTGATATTAGACAAATTTGTCAAACGTGATATGATTTCAAAATAACGTTAAACACGTAGGTGCATGACGGGCAAAAAAAAAAAAAAAAAAAACAACAGAAGCTCACCAAGATGACATGAAATTAAATCCCCCCCAAAAAAACTTGTTTCTAAATCTTGATCCATTTCCATTTAAACTACCTTAAAACTACTGGATGCAAGAAGAAAAAAAAAACTGATCTATATATTAAATCAGATAGGCACGAAGAAGAAATCAGAAAGAAAGAAAAGAAGAAACAAAAAAACAAGACAAAAGAAATAAAAATGTCATTTATCTTATTTGCAATCCTTAGTGAACCCGAGTGGAGCTATAATTCATTGACTAATTGCCCCAGTCTATCAATGGCAGGAATGCCAGGTGTAGGTTTCTGTCGTATTTAAAATTTTGCGATAAAATGGGGAAAAAACTAAGGGCATCTTAACGGTAGAAATGAATGGGCGAGTTTAAATAGTTTGTTATACTTAAAAACAATTAGGCTTTAGAATACAGCCATGCACTTGATGTTAATATTCCCCCGCCTAGACAAACCGATGAACGCGGTCAGTGGCACTGGGTTTCAGTCTAATTGCCGATTAATAACTATAGTCGATAATCGTGCTTTAACAATTTTAGGGATTAAGCAACTTAACAACTGTCTGACTGCTGCAGCGAGTTGCTAATCAACGAATTAAACGTCTCATATAACAAGGGAGAAGGAATCGTTTGCATCATATGAATTCAACATCGACGTCGTAGTATTTTTTGTCTTTCAAATTATACAAAATATAGCGAATTTAGTACCACATTGACAAATATTTTATCTATGTGTATTAGCAAACAATGGAAAACAAGATGATCTTTTTAACAGAAAAGTAACAGAATTAAGCTTTTTCAAATAACCGAATTCTATTGTTATTTACTATAGCTTCTTTTACCAGTTCTGTCTTAACTTAGACGAAATAAAAATCGGACAAATTCATGGCATTAAAGATTGATGTCAAGTGGATTTTTATCTATAGCCAAATTTAAAAACATTTTTGCATACCAGCGTAAAAGGTATACAGAACGGCATTTCAATGAAGCGCCGTTACGATACGACCACATATCACGTGACTTAAATGAAGCGCCAAGATATGACTGGGGACATAAAACATTTAAATAATTTTAGCCACGTTTAGGATTAAATGTGTTAAACTAACAAAAGCTACCGCTTAGCATAGATTCAACTGAAATTAATTGGAAAATCTCAAAATTTCAAAAGAGCAATGGACCTTTAATTATGGGTAAGTATAGCCATGTGACCAAATCTACATTTTAGACTTTTTAAGCAAAAAAAAAAAAGTTGGACTTTTTATGTTAAGTTGAGTGAATTACGATGTGATAGTGCCTATAATTGATCCTAACTATAAGCCTTGCCATTGTGCAGGGTTTTTTTCTTCTTCGTGCCAATGAGGTGTCAAAGGGACGCTAGAGGGCGCCTTTTAAACCGTGCGATGAGGGTCGGTGATAAGGCTCAGAGTTGCATCCCACAAACACGGACTCCTGAGTTTGATAAATGCAATCGGCCGAGTGGAACCATAATAATTTGACGATTATTACATTATCAGCATTATCAGTCTCACGCAGTTTGAGTTTGCATAATGGAGAAGGAGGGAGAGGACACCTTCCAACGCGTCCTCACCTCAAACAACAAGCTACAATAAACAAACAAAAACAAAACAAGAGCTGATTCAAATCCACCTTGCAGCCATTTTTCGCTTATTAGCCACAATTTTGCCCACTGGCCTGGCACCAGTCACATTTTCAGAAAAACTGCAGAAGTAGAGCTTATACGATGTTGGTAGCAGGGTGGCGCCCCCTTCAATCCTTTGCCAATGATAACTTGAAATTTCCAATGCAACAGGCTTTTACATATACTAACAAATCCCTTTGAGGGGGAGTTTCCAACTAAGCAACAAGGAACCAATTAGCATCCTGATGGTCACGAACAACTGTAATGTTTGTTGCCCTACAAAACATATATGCCAGAATGTGCGAATCCATGATTCTCAACAGTGCAAATGATGGCAGTCCATGCAGGAAACTTTTGCAAAATTAAGATTCCCAAAAATAAATTGGGACACTTTGAAAAAGGTGTGTAACAACAAACACAAAATGCGACATAACGAAAGCATACACGTCAAATAGATCAAAGAATTAACTTTAGTGAATAAAATTTCAGAAAATCAGTTTTTACCTTCATATTGCTACGGAAATAGTCCATCTTCAAAAATAAGAGAAGGAGAAAATTAATTCAAGCATTTTGTGAGGAGAAAATAGAACTGCACAATTTTCTCTCAAATAAAAGCATCATTTGATAGCACCTGCAATCAGAAACATGGATTCTTGCAACTTTTGCCCCCCCACTAAAAGCTATGCTTAGGTAAACCGTGTATAGGCCCTGTACTATAGAGCAAAGCGTTAAAACTCGACAATACAATTAAAAAGGAATAAAAAAATTATCGCGACGACTCGGATTTTATGCGATGAAAAAACTGAACTATTTTTAGACTTGGCAAGGTTCGGACGAGCGAAATTAGACATTCAAAATGATAACAACTACCAAAGTTTACTAACAACGGTCAAAGTTTGCAAGAAACTGCATATACTGGCACAAATTCCTATAGCATCAATTTAGTAGTATTATTATTAGTCGCGATTGCTGATATACATATCATAATTGAAACAGACATAAAATAGCTCCTATTTTAAGAAGCAGATTCTTTTAAATCCACCCCCGAAGACTGCATTTCTAGAGAGGGCATCAATCCCCCAAAAATTTCAAATCACGTGACGTGCACGAGGAAATTTGGCATTATGAACCGAGGCGTGCAAAACGAAATCCGGGTTGGAAAGTCGAAGTTATTAAATAAGAGTCGAATCATGGTCCAAACGATTTTAGACACAAATAACACATCTTCCTTCAATTCTTCAAAGATATATGCTATCAAGAGGGATTAACTTTTAAAATTAATCAAAATGTTGGAATTAAACAATCTCAATTACAAAATGAACAACTATAATTTCAGCAATCAATCCCATGTATAAACCAAGGTTTTGTTATAACTAATAATTGGCTATGTAATTCCGGGAATTTTACAAAATGATTTACTTATACAATATATTCCACGTATTCGAGGCCTGGGTGAACCTTTTAAAATTTAACTTAAACAAGTTTGTACAAAAAAATATAAAACTTGCTCACAAAAGCACTAACAAATAAAATTTTCTTTATAATGATGACAACTGGGTAATTAAAATCTCGAGGAATTTTAAAGAGCCAAATTCTTATTTGCGATTTTCTTGTGGGAAATTAAAATTTTCAGAAAACTTGTTTTCCAATGTGAAATTTACGAGTGAAAATTTCTTTCGGGTTAATATTGTCATGCATTGTCTCATTGCCCGAGTTTTTTTCCTGGCAAGTTATTTGGCAATTTTTCGTCAAAACAAAACGTTTCAATTTAATATTCCCCGCTCCATTAGAATCTGCATTATTAATCATAAAAGCAAAAATTAAGTTTCCCATCGGGGTGTTGCAATTAACAGGTGTTGCAAGTTGTCGGAAATGCTCAAAAATTGTTATAAACAACGTACAACTTTTTTTGAAAAACTTTTCAAATTCTTGGTTATTTTCCCATCGTCTCGTTAAGTGCGACGCCTCATTAATTACAGTGAGACAAGAATCACAAACCACTGGAGCAATTATGAAATTTCAAATTCTGCGGTGCAGGCCACAGATGAGGACGATAAAAATAGCGACGCAAAACCATTAATTTCGACATTGTCATGTCCAGCATTTCGCTAGATAATTTTCAAAAAAAAAAAAAAAAACGAGCAATAAAAAATTGTGCTTTGGGACAGATCCATTAAATTCCAGTAGCAGCGTGACGTCACGCCTACGTGTTACCAAGCTTTCCCCTATTTAACCTATTACATCCAGATGTCTCCTTAATGCATTCTTCTCATTTTTTCCCCACCATTTTCCACCCCTTAAAAGCCCAAAAAACTGCAATAAAAACAGCGTGTTTTCTGACCGAAATATATTTTCTCTGTTTAAACCCACCTGCATTAGCAATAACAATCCCATCAATCAACGTAAAGAAGGAGCTTTAGGGCCCCTGGAGGTAAATTTCGCAATACGGAAATAGCGTTAATTATTATTATTATGCAAAATCAGGTTTGCTTCAGATAGCAACAAAAAAAAAAAAATCCGCTAATTAGAGGCGTAAAAAAGCTAATTTTGACGCGGCCTAGGGCGGCCATCTTTTTAATAAAGTAGTAACACCTAAGACAGAAGTTGACGATAAGTGACCTCTTGATTTTTGTTAACTAATTTTGGGGTAGGCCTATTCGAGAAATCTGAACTCATTGAACAAAGTAGAAGATTTGGTCCTCTTTTCCGGGTTGGGACCCCATGACGTCTCCCCGAGATCTCCCGGTCCACGTGACGGGGTCTATGGCCCCTAACCGTGGAAGAATTAAAAAGAGACAAAAAGAATGGGGAGGGTATAAAAAAAAAAGCAGAATACAATTTAGACTTTTTGATTGTGCTCCATTTGAAGGGGGTTGTTGTCATTGCGAATTTCCAAGACACCAAAACACGACACGATTGTTACGGGCCAGGTAATTATGTCCCGGCATTTTTTAAAAAGTGCATTCACGAGGGGGGGTTTTCAGGTAAAAATACCATCAAAAAGAGTGGATCCTCTAGAGAGAAGACAAAAAAAAAAAGTCTGAGCCTCGAACAACAAAAAAAGTGAAACAAAAAGGGGGGCGAACAAGTGCAAAGAACAAAGGGGAGCAATGAGCAAATCCCCCCCCCCCGAAAAAAACACTGGGGTTTTCAAGTCGAGGGGGGGGGGGTGGCTCTCTTAATAGAAAAGACATGAGCCAAAGTTGAAGAAAAGAGTGCCAAAAATAAAGAATGGGAATTAGGGAGAAGAGCCCCACGTTTCGATGATGAGAGACGAGCGCCACAAAACGCGTTTGGTCCTGGCTAATGGGCAACTATTCTGGTAGCCTGCTCCCAAAAAAAAAAAGGATTTAAAATTGGAATATAAAGAATGAAAAAAAATGCGTGGACCACCTCAGTTGTTACCCCCTGCATGGCAATGGTGTTGTCGCTGCTCCACGGGAGAACCAATTGGAGAAAACATTGGAGAAATGCAACAGGTACCACATAATGCTTGGTGGCCTGTCCTTTCTGATTAGGTCTGGAGCACTATAACATCACCCTTTCAATGTCTCCAGACACGATTCCTCTGGCTCTAGTCATCAACCGGGTTCGAGACTGGGTTTTGTCTTCTTGCTCAAACAAGTTGTTTTAGAATGCAGTTGACAACAGTCCGTAAATGACCACCATGACTTTAGGTTTTATAAACACTGTAGAAACTGTGTAAAAGAATATCCTCTCTAATGTGCTTGTCCCGACTTGGCGCCCATGTGTATATGAACCTGTCTGAAAGCATATTTTTCAGTGGGCCCAAAAGTATGCTTTTACACAGGTTCTATTCTGCATTAATACAAATCACAATATTGAAAAACAACTTATCATCTTGCTGCTCAAAGAAATTGTTTCAGAATACATTTTACAATGTATAATGTTCAGCAAATACATGTAGTTGAATTAAATTATCACTCAAATTACCATTAAAGCAGCTTAGGCATATCTGATTTGAAAATTACAACTAATTAAAATAATTTTGTAATTTAGGACATAAGCGATTATTCGTGGCATTAGCCTAAACAGTGGCACAAATATGCAACTATTTTTCGATTAAAAAGTGTAAAAAATAGATTTTTATTTTAATAAAATGTTAGAATTGCACAGACCTTATATCTTTCTATCTAAATATCTATACATGTAGGTGGTTACACAGTATTTTTTTTTTTAAATTGCTCATGAACAATCATCATCTTTACAATGTACAATAGAATCATTGCAAATGTAACAATTCAATTTATTTTAATGAAAACCATTCAAAATTCGTTCTATTGCATGTGCAATGGTAACGTTATCATTTCGAGTTCTAATTCCCACCAAATAATGAGTGACCGAAAAATTTCAAAGTTCTCAGAGAAATGTTAAAATTGCAGGAATATATAGACAAAACAAGGTCTACCCAATTAAGTGTACCAGCTTATGAAGGCTGTAGTCCGAAAATCTAAAACATTGATGGTGTAATCCATGCATGATCCGATTATCATCTCGTCATCATTGATATCGAAGAACAAGTGCACCATCGCGACCTAGTCGTTCCAAAACTCGTTTTCGGCAGGGTCAATTTCAAACATTTCCAAACAATATAATAGCAGCAGCAACAACAACAACAAGTGCAGAGTGCCACGCACAACTAAAACCCAAATTGTTTCCGAATGAAAAGAATCCAATCAAAAGGAATTTCGTCAGGGGCAAAAATTATCAAACTGCAGCTTCCCCCACCCTCAAAGGAGTAAAAAGACCACCCTTTACAATACACGAGAGATACAAAAACCAGAAACAATACAATTCCTTTTTGAATCCTCACAAAGGATTGAGGGTTGTTTGAAAAAAAAATTAGGTTGCTACGTCCGAAAAGCATCTTAGATCTTGTTTGTCATTCAAACTGTTTAGTGTTTGGAAGAACCCGGGCGATTCTTGAAGCACAAAAGGTGGCTGACATGTCCCATGGGGTGTCAATGGGAAAACATGGTCAGAATTGAAACGGACCACCGCCGGACAATGTTGTAGGTGGTAACTAATGCCAGAAGAAGAAAAAAAGGCACGACGGGGTTCAACACTTATGATGCTCATCGTGGATGCATTGCCAAACTACAGGTGTCGTTTTTTAATGAAATCCACACTAATTAAGGCAAAGCAGAACACTTCGATATAACACATTTGAAAGTATTATAACAAATAAGTTTACAAAAGAGTTCTCCCAGCTCAAAAAATCAAAAAAATTGGTTTACATTGATTTTCAAGTCGACTTTAATTGGTAATATTAAAAAATTTAAATTATTTTGTGTTGCCATTGCTTAAATTCTGCTTCCCATGCATTTATCTCAATTTTACTCCATTTCTGATAATAAAAGCATTCAAACCATAAAAATTAAACCTTCAGTACTTGCTACGTTGTGGTTAGCCTCTACAAAGTAGCATTACATAAACGTAGTTCCAATATATAATAAAACAGAGAAACCATTAACATGTACACAGCAGTGCCTATATATATGCCGCAACCCCTTCTCAAATCAAAACAATAGAATTCTCACGATATTGACATCGTGACCGTCAACCTCAGGGTCATGGGAATCTCCCCCTTCGTGCAGGCTTTTAAAAAAAAATCTCCAGAAGAATCTCCACAGGATGAACGCACCCTGGATTTGACAGTAAAATTCAAAATTCTTGGCTTGATAAACCAAATCCGTAAATCACAGTTTGAGTAGGCTAATTTTCTGAAAGGGTTATGCCTCAACATTTTTTCCCCGTTTTATTTTAAATTGAAGCTGCTTGGCAAACCTCGCAACTTGTACTTAAAATTGCCGGAGCAGGGCCAATGCAGAAGTGAGATGAAGGGGGCCATTTAAGTTAGCAACCATGCATGTTCTCAATGAGTCATACATAATTATTTTTTTTTTTTTTTTTTTTTTTTTTGCAACGACAAATTGCTTCTGCTGCATTAGAAAAATGTGCGACTCCTAGTTTCTACCGTATGCCAAAATAATCCCGGATTTTTAAGATCATGCAAGCGTGACAACAAGTTGGTCAGCATTTATCCTAATTGTAGACCAAAATTATACTCTGCCGCGTTTCCATTAAGGGTCTGCTGCATTTCGCCACGGTACATTCACCCAAATCATCTAAGAGTCTTAATGGCCCTATGCGTTGTCTATGATCCAAACGTATAACAGTGGCGAAATGGCTAACAGCAAAAGCCACTTCGTGACAGTGCCCTGCAGTCTTCAGATGGGAAAAAAATGGTCGCCGTGTCCAATTTTCAAAGCCTTAATTTTGTTGAGGTTTGAATGTCACCGGAAGTGGACACAATCGAGCATTTAACACACTTTTCACTCAGTGTTTTCAACTGCATGCAGGCATGGTGGGACAAAAGGGTTTGGAATCAACAGAAACATTGGGCCACAGGGTGTTTTTTCCCACGAAAATCTGCATAGTCACATTTGATTTTTAGGCTAATTCCTGCAAATTTCGCAGTAGGAATCAACTCAAAATTGGAAATAGCGCATGCCCCAGAATTCACCCCTGTGGCCAACCCCGTCTATAAAAGAGTAGTGAAGAAATAGGAAGTGACGTGTGCTTGAAAAAAAGGCGCTTCTCACGCTCTCTGTAGGCCCTAGTGTCAAACACGAGGCACAATCCTGACATCAAATACGCACGTGCTCACCCCTGACCACACGTCAAAAGGGCTCTTCTTAAAAGCGCCTTTTGTGGGCTTTTTGACAGCTTCTTGATTTCTGAAAACCACGTTGCACGGCGATTAATAATGGCCCCAACCATGGGAAAAGAGACAATTCCCTACGAAAATCCCAAAAAAAAAAGCGATTAACAGATGGCCCACCTGCATGCATATACATGTATATAAGGGTGCGACAAATATGCTTGTTACCTTCATTTTTACGAACGTTATGTGTAATCAATTGATATCTTCGATCATATCATGAAATCCAATCGATTGGCTAAAACCTTGGCACTTAAGAGCCCCTAATTTAATGCCCAATGGACATTGCAGTATATCAGCAATTTTTCAGCCTATAACCGTAATTATGACTGTCAATTGAGGTTCGCATCCATCTTATGATACCAAAAAATAGCAAACGCCTAACCTATCAAATTGCCTGAGGTGAAAATCTGTCACTGCATGCACGTCCAGCCCTAATTACTAAAGCAAAGTGGTTGTTGCATGATGGATACACTGAATGTCATCATGTCTCATTTTTACCAAGCTTTTTTTTACAATGTCCAATTTGGGAACCGTTCATTAGTATCTTAGCCTAGAAATTCCATGACATTGCATGACAGTGAAACCATTAGAACGGCTTGTGCTTGAAATCATTATTTATAGGTAGTTTAGGTCAATGTTAAAAAAGTTTCATATATATACATGTATACAGTATATCCTATAGAAGCCTCAATCTATAGAAACTGGTTGGATAACGTTAAGTTGTCCAGTTATTTTTTTTTTCTTAATTATCATATGATAAATTACTTTTTTTAAGGCAGCATAAGGAGTTAAAGTGTAATAAATTTGAAAAAAATTGCATTGAATTCACTGCACAAGATGTTGTCTTGCTACCACTGAAAGCTTGCTTATCGTCAAAGATTTCCAAATCTTGTTATATACTGTACATGTATATGGTGCAATCAATCAAAATGCAGATCGACTCTGTATTTAATTATAAAAGGTAATTCTCATTGCAGGTCCATTTCAAATGCGTTGATTTGCCATTTTGCAGGACGCTCACCTTTGCAATATTCTTATAAAAAAATAATTCTTGATTAGAGAAATAAAGACAGGGAAGCAAAGAAACCTTAAGAAAACCACTTAAAAGGCACGATAAAAAAATACGAGTATAGCCAGCACATTTTGTAAAATGGGAGGGTCTCAGGCACGCAATTACTAGCTAGGCAGCCAATGGGCGATCAGAGATGTTGAACTTGCAACCGAAGGGGTTGAAGGGATATTTACGATACCTTTAACTTAGGGTTTATAAGACAGCATGGCCTCTTACAAAAAAATCAGCGAGAATAATAATAGATGTGCCTAAATCATAGTTTACAATATCAGACATTAATGCCGTTCGGCTTCTTAGCCGATGGAAATGCCCGGGGTACCATTGCTGCTTCCGGTCTTTGTGAGGCGCCACCATCAAGTTTCTGACTTTATAGATATGATAACTGCATGCAATATTTTGTTTTGCAATGGAAAAACAGCACTGACATGGACGATTTGCAAATTTGCATGGTCAACACTTTTGCATTCCTTGTGAAATACAAATAGTGAAAAAAAGTTATTTCACCAATTCTTAGCATAATTTGGTCTCACATTGCACCACAATAGATAAAGCGTTAATTTACCATGTCCTCAATTATTTTTTAAACAAATATTGCATTGCAGTTGAGGTCTAACATTATGTTTGGCCCTAATCCGCAGAACGTTATCAGGATGCCTCAAGATTTAGAATAATGTACCTAAATTTCCATTTTCGCAGATTAAACTAAAAATTCTTAGAAATCCCATTTCACCACTCTTCCAAGATGGCCCAAAAGCAGTTAAACTCGCGTAACAAGTACCGCATCTGGAGTCCGGCTGCAGAGGGTGAGTTGGGACAAAAGCCCAGAAAGGGTTAAAACGAATAATTCAAAGCGCCCCTCTCCCTATCGGCCTCCGTATGCAAATTTTGAATAAACACGTTAAACAATAACAACAACAAAAATAATAATAAAAAAAGCGGCATTGTCGACAACTAGAAAGCAGGTATGAAGAAGAAGGGAAGAAGAGGAGCCCGAATCGAGTTTTGGGTCTTGGTCGCCGCCACCTTTTCCACTTGTCACCCGGCTACCTCCTTTGTTGTCCGCCAGGCGGCTCCCCCTCCCCTCCCCCCGGGGGTTCCCTCCAGAGGAGCCCCACATTCCGTCGTATGGGGAACATGTGTCGCTGCATGGAGACGGGAGGGGAGTCCGAAGCGTGGGAAAGTCCGAGGAGGGCAGGTTCTGTGCATAGGCCCACTAGCGCCACCACGTGCACCAACCCCCCCTTCGCTAATGACTACCTGTGTTACCTAAGTAGCCCCCCACTCGAAGCATTGCACTCCGCCGGACAAATTATTTCGAAATTAGGCGGAGAGGGGAGGATGTGGCCCTGTCCGTCTGAACGCCCTCTGCCGGCCACATTCCACCCACCTGCGGGGTAAGAAAACGGGAGGGCCAGCCACCGCTGCTTTAATCGCCGTTTAATTAGGGGGGTTTGGGGGGGGGGGGGTGGGCATGGGACTTGATTAGCTAAGGCGGCCATCTTGGAACTCCACTTTCGTGAAAATCCCACCGCCCGTAATGGCCGTTTAATAATAACCGAGTGCACTAATGAGACATATTGTGGGATTGGAACCCGTGAAACTCAAAAGCAACGCCTTCTATATACCTTCCCCCCCCCCCTTTATCCTTGACGAGGGACATTTATCAACTTGCTTATAAACAAATGATTGAGTGCCGATGGCACCCATTTGTTTTCATTAACATCCAGCCAAATTGACCCAAATAGGGCCATTTTGGCAGAAGAACGTCGCGTTTTATAATTTTTTTTTTCAAACGTTTAATTAAATGCAATAGGCTATTAAAAAAGATATATATTCGCGGGTTTAGAACATACAGCAAAATTCTCCAGAACTGCCAAGTAAGGATCGAGGGGTTGCCTACAAAAAAAAACCGTACTGACATTCCCAAAATCTCCCCCACGATGATGGATTCAAATGGATGTTATAAATTTGAGCATAATTCGTGAAGGACCTTTTTAGAATCCTCGAAAATGGGGTGTGTAAAAAATACACAACTTGTTGCCACTACTGATGTCGGAATGCATGTCAGGATAAAGAATTTGTGTATATAGGGTCCTCCAGTATAATGTTTCTATAGAATGCTCCAAAATGTGGATGTTATAAGCTTAAATAGTTGCATAGAAGGGACCCCAATCAGTTCCATTCATTTTCCTGCAGCCATACCAGAATTTTACAAACAATCACTGCACAATGCATAAGTATATTGGCGTTGGAGTTAACCTATAGGTGCCATCAGTGTGAAATTGCACATCGGGCCAGAACCTGTATAGGTTTCGCCCACAGTTTTTTTTTTCAAATAAAATGACCAGAAGTCAGGGGTAGTTGGGAGGCGGTTGACATGTTTGTTTTTTAACACGTGATTAGCCTCTGACTACTCCATGTACTACTGCTATTATTATTACATCCTAGTAGTCGGATTACTAGTAGCTGTGGTAAGATTAAACATTAAAAACGTTGGGGAACCTGTTTTTTTTTTCGGCTAAATAAACTCGATTTTTTGTGTGTTCACCTTTTGGGTTTTTGTTCTTTTGGTCCACCTCGTCCCCCTATGGTCCAGCAACGGGGGCACTCACTCTCGATACTATCAGTACAAGCTAACATCATTTTTTTTAATGGATTGGCCAGTTTTTTGTGGGTGAAGATGAGTCCCCCTTCTCTGTCAGTCCTTGTCTCAGGTTTGCATGAGTAGCCATTTAGAAGGACGTCGAACTTTTTTTTTTCTCATTAGGCCTACCATTATATTTTTCAACCAAAAAGTGATGGAATATGAGCTTTCCACTCGAAATTTGAAATGACCGACAGACAAGCCCCTGAAGGGAAGGTCTCTTGGATTTTTGTAATTTCCAAAAGATTTCAAAGCTGATTTTTTAGGGACCATCATGAAGTTTTTAAAATCCCAGCTACAATTGTACATCCAAAGACTATTTAGGCAAAGTATGCGCCTTGCTGCTTCGGAATGGAAATAACACATTACTGTAACCAACTATTTCGACAGAAAAGTTTGTGCGACTTGTTTGAAACTATCTGTATTTAACTTCCAAATCCTTGGTCCGAAACGGTCATTTTGATACCCAGATGGCCGGTTGGAAGCGATAAGTGAGCTAGAAATCAATCTATAATGGACGTCTGGACACCATAAAAAAACCTTGCACAATTACCGTTATTTCGGTCAAGAAATTCGCAAATTCGCGAACCGAAACGATCCGTTTAAGTCTAGGATAACTAACATTGTTGTACATGTATATATGTTGAAAACAGGTTTCAAATCGATTTTTGTCTTGCGATAGATATATTGTCGGTATAACGTGCAAACATTTAACTTATATAATTACACCTTAAACCCCGCCAATTTGATTCTTTTTTTTTTACAAAATGTACAAATCGATTTCAAAGTCTGGAATAATTTGCTTTTTTTTTTCTCAATAATACAGTGAGGTGTGTCTGCTATATGCCGATTAATAAAAAAACGACAATTTTGGTTAACATGCCACGACATGTGTCCAGACCATTACATGTGTAATTGGAAATATATTGTAATGATGTTTCGTTAAACATGTGTACTTTCTCGTGCACGGGGTTACTGCCTTTTTGAATTAATTTAATTGGCTAATCGTTAAATTTTAAGAAACATAAAAGACGACCCATTAACTATTAAGTATTTCTAGTTAACTGATTAAATGAGCATGAAAAAAAACCTGATGTGGACCACATTAAATTTGAAAGAAGAAAGCAAAGTATGATTTCATATTTATCAAGAGGTATTTAATTAAGACAATACGCCGGTGACTTTGTTTATGTCGTCACATTTTTTAATTATCTGGGATTTATAGGGGAAAGCTCATTTCAAATTATAATTAAGTATAGATTGAGTTGCGAAGAAATATAAGGCAAGAACGGTTACTAAAACGGCCTCATAATTTCATCAAATATAGGCAGACAGAAAGGTGCAAAACTTCTCCAAAATGTATACACACATGCACCGGTGTAATTTCGTGATATCTCCAGGACTATTAGCCAGGTATTTACGAACCCGATGTCCCTCACCCAACTTCATGGCATGCAAATTGCCGAAATAAGTTTAAGTCGTTGGCATCCAACCCTACCTTTATTACTCCCTTAGCAATAAAGTTCAAAAAATGCACTAAAGTGGCATTAACGATCGATTAATTAAGGCAATCGGCCTTACACCAGCAACGGTTGCCAAAGTTATATATAGGAAAACATTTTTATTTCCATGTTCTCAACAATATTTTTAGTAGCCTGGATCTCATGTTTCATCCAATAAGCATATCGTAAATAAAGGGTAATACCCCAAACAGCTGAAATATTTTTTGACCCGTGCATTTTGAAGGTTTCAATAAATGTGATTATAGTCAATCAAAGCATCGATTCAAGTTTAATCCTAGCTGATTAACTGAATTAAAATTTGCACGGGTGTGTCAACCTATATGCATGTGTATCTGCATAAAGGTCATTAAGGCTGCGTATATTAACCCAATTTAATTTTCAATATCATCAACAAACGGGATTAGATGCAGATTTTAACGCCCTCTATATATGACATGCCAGATGGCGAAAAAAAAATGGGAGTTGAACCTCATTAAAGATGATATTCTTATAAATATGCAAACTCAGGGCGCGTGGTAAAACGGGTGGGCGAAAGCTACACGGCATTTCACTCCCTAATACCCTTGAATTCATTTACAACAACAAAAAATGAAATCGAAATGGCCCCTTGCAAACGCAGTGACTGGCGTTTATGATTAACTAGATTAGCATTAATTTCCATTGAAATCTATTTTAGTTGTCACTTCCCCCAGAATTAAACAAAACCAGTTCACCAGTATTAAAAATCAACCAAAACAAATATTCACTAATTACTAGTTAACTTGGTCAACTAATTGCCCTAATGACATTCTAAATGGGAAAAAAAATTGGATCTCGCTATTGTTTACGACCTAAAATCTATAAATAAATAATCCCAATAAAGGTTTAACGTCAATCTCAAATTCCCATTAACCCATCTTCCAATGAATCTTTGCTATAGGGAAGGTATATACACCCTATCTCCATGCTTGTCCAAGCAAAAGACATGTACCCAGAAGGTGGGCAAAGCAATGGTCTGATTGTAGTACATGTATAGCATGTTGCTTAAACAATTTATGAAAAGTCGATAAATTGTATAACTGATTAAATGTGTTTCCCTGATTTAGTACCCGGTGTCTATAAAAATTTGCAAAGTTATAAGTTTAGGACTTTACATACAATATAAATGCAACCAGTTGACCGATAAGTAAGACTGCACGACAACATTATAAATGTAGTTTGGATAACGAGGTCCAAAAGAATTAACCGAAGTATTTCCCTTTTTGAATCAACGATGGCACTTAATTCTGCACATAATTTCGATAACGTTATCCGAAGATACTAAAGTTCATTAGCAACATGTGTCAATTTTGGATGCAACCAGTCAATGCTAAACTACATGTAAGTGCTCGGAAAACTAGTACAGTGAATAATTTGCATATTTTATTCGGAGATTTTATACCTTTTACGTTACTTTGAAAACATGCAAACTATACATGATTCGTCAAACTAAAAAAAAATTACCTATTATCAGAAAGACAACCATAAGCTCGTTTCGTTAGCTTACCTTTATCGAATAAAATAAAACAATTTAATGTCACAGAGGTTGCATGGAAAGAATTTTAAGAAAGCTTATGACCCACTAAGCGTCACAAAAATAAGGGATAAAAAGAGTTAATTTGAAAATTGAAATGTTTTTAATTTTAAAAAACCAAACTAACGATGTGAATTATATTGTATAAAGACTATAACCTCGACATTTACTAATATAAATTCATGATATAGGTGTAATCCTATCACAATCACAATCCTATAGCCATAAAAACAGGAAAATAACAATCCACGAGCCTACTTATTCATATTTTATTATCCTTGTTCAGAATAGCAGAAACGAAAACTGCCATATTCGGTTTTTTTCGTCTTGTCACAGTGTCTAATTTATACGAATTGTTCTAGCTCTAAGAACATTAAAAATAAGTTCCACGGTTGAGTTTTCTCACATTTGTCTATATCACAAAAAGTGCCACTTCCCCCTAAGTCTCTCCATCCCACACTATCCCCTTATGGACTCAACAATTTTTCTGAAATTCCACGAATTACTCCAGGTTGCTTCCGCCATTATCTTTTTCGAAAAAAAAATTCCATTTAAAAAAAACGTATAATCCTTCCAGACCGCTAAGTCGGAATTTGCAGGCGGGGGGTCAACTCAAATAAACCCCACGAAACGTTAACACAAAAGCTTTACAGTTTTGCTGCAGTCCAGCTTTTCCAATGCAAGGAGCCATACAAAAAAATAAAAAAAGATGGAAAAAATGCGAAACTTACCTCCACGCCATTCCACATGTAGTGGACATCGTGGGGGGCATGGGGGTTGCTCATGTGGGGGTGCTCGGCCATGATGGACATCCAGTGAGCTAAGCCCGGCGATGTAGGGGATGCAGCACGGGCCGGAGACGCCAAGCAGCCGCCGCCTTTGGCATGGGTCTCAGCGGCGGACGGGGGCCAAACCAGGGCGGCTTTCTGGAAAAATCATGAGTAAAAAAAATTAGTCAAAACTTTTAAGCACTCACCCGTGGAAACGGGAAATTAACCCCCAATTGCATAGCAAATCAGCATGTGATACTAGTAGCCTTTGATAGTTTCTGAGGGTCATGGCATCGAAACGGTCAGTTAAAAAAAAAAAAATGAGACGATGCCACAAGTTATCAACGAACGAAAAATTTATCAATTTTGGAAAACACGGCTTCCATCCATCGTGTTGTTGTTTTTATTTAAGTGGAATTTTCCGAGATAAAATTATCGCTGTTGACTATATAAAACGAGTTTAGAAAAATGAAATTTTTGATTTTTGGACACTGGCCTCTGTTTCTGCGAAAAAGTTCAACGAAATTTTAAAAATCGTTTTATTAAGCGCCATTAACAGGCTAAACAGGGTTTTACAAACTACATGTACAATCGCGATTTGATTCAAAATTGGGATAAGTATGTTCTGATAAGTTCACAAAACTGAGGAAAGTGCAGTGGCATAATGCAAAAGCATCAACCCATAGGAGGATTTTCTTTAAAACTTTAAAATTTAAGTACTGAGTAAAAATACAAAAGCATAAAACATGCAGAAGAAGTAAAGTTTGACATTTAAGAAGACGTATGACGGATTTTAAAGGTGTTTGCAATTAGTGTGTTAATTGAACGACTCATTAGCATCATGCGTGGAAAAGAGGCGATGTGGTTATTTGGCAAGCAGACGAATGCAATTGAAAATACAAGAATAGTAACATTGTAGCTAACTTAAATTTTAGAAATGCGCATTCATGTCAAAGTGGTATGCGCTTTCAAAAGCGTTCCCTACTTTTCATTTAACAAGCAGCACCTACCCAAAGCAAACAAATGTGTTACCATTACAAAATAAAATATGACATCAAAGACTATAGAGCACCCTGTACAATATATTCAGTGAAACACGAAATATTTAATAAAAATCTAGTTAGATCGATGGTAGAGTTAGTTTAGTCGAAATGAATTCTTAAAAAGTAAACAACTTGGTAGAAACTAGTCTCAACTGAATAAATAATATATTGTAGATGCAGATTAAATAAATAGAAATTTAGTTCATTTAGAAATCTCCGAGCACTGTTTCTATACAACGTTAATCAATTACTTATTTTATATCAACGTTATAAAATTTTATGTTAACGTTATTTGGAGATTAAATACGGATTTTATTACAAACATTTTCATTTCATGTGCATAAAGGCTCTTGGCAAAGTTTTAACTATAAGTATCCAAAACTGGATCTCGCATAATACAGCGCCATCTTTTACCAACTTTTTTTTTTACCCCTTATAATCTTAATAACGATGCTTATCAAAGTTTTACGGTTTATTAATTAGATTGAGGCTAATAATAAATTGCATTTCCCAAATAACCGGAAAACCCTTATTAAGCGAACAAGAGGGTTTGCGGAAAAGCCGTGAAATTGCAATTAACAGTATAAATTGAAACTGACGTCACATTTCATATGTAAAATTGTATTCGCAACATCGCATATATGAAGCGACAATAAACTTAAAATTAGTCGTATGACTATTTCGAAAGCTCGTTAATTAGAAAAAAAATAAGCAGCTTCAAATGCAAACAAAATACACGATTATTCTTAATTAATAAGCATTAATTACTGCTTCGTTGGTATCATTTCGCCATGCTTATATACGTGGTAAACACAAATACATGTGTAGCTACCCTTAGTGCAAAATTATATAAAAGATTACAGCTAATGAATATAATATAGAAGGCCCATGAATCCCTCAGGGGCATTAAGTTTTTATTTATAGTTTAGTATTGTTTTAAAAAATAAGAAAATTAAAAAACTTATAAATGTCTAATAATCATCTATGTAGTTTGACTACATTTCTGTATACACAACAGTTCAAATTAACCATAGTTAACTATTTTTATAATTATAAAGCCTGACAGAAAGTGTTCAATTACAAATAAATACATGTAGGCCTTCATTGTACATGCAAGCAAAAAAAATATCATATTAAGTGTATCATGCCCTATAGACTTTCTATAAAGGCGCACTTCATTAAAGCTCTTTGAACTGGTATTGAATGGACCAAATTATCAATTCAAATGTGTTCGGTTATAAATTAATGATTAAAATTCGGCTTTTTTTTTAAACGAAGGTAAAATTCAAAACGTGCACGTGCGTTTGAAACTTTATACTTGGGCAACATCGACCTTATTTCTGCAAGGCCCTAACAGTTTCATTCATTTCAAAGCATGCACACACTGCAAATTGAAACAACTAATTTATTTTTTTAAATGCATCTGTAAATAAGATCATAATCTTAAAATAAGATGAGCCAGCATATAAAATGTTATTTTTGGCCTAAAAAAGCTGCACACTTTTA
>JAQGCC010002241.1:0-19236 GCA_034698905.1 Xestoiulus laeticollis | reverse complement strand
TACGGAAGTTCCCCCAACTGACACAAACCCAGCTCACCAGGTTGGTGAACCAGGCCCCCCAGAAGAAGTATGCCTGAAAGTACCATATGATAGGCTGCTGTTGCCAGGGTTTATAGCCTACATCTACTTGAAAGTTTACCAAACTTCTTGCCTATGTCTCTTCCCTCATCTACTGCAGTGGTAACATTTACCACTGTTCCAGTGTGGTAAAATATTTTGTTGGTCATATATAGTTAAATGTGCAAGCTAGGCTAGTCCGAATTAATCGGTGCTGTCATCATCATGTTCAAACAAAACATTATGAGCAATTAAGTTGTGAAGAAGAGTAAAGAAATCATGGCACAAGATCATTTAATATCTTTTGACTCGTAGGGCCTCTACTGCCCTGTCATTTTCGTGTAGTCGCATGGTATAGATTAGATTATATACATTATATAATATGATCAGTCATCACCAGACCCATCACCATTCAACAGACCACGCATGCAAAGGTTAGCCTGAAATGCCCAGTTTTTCCAAATTACCATCAAAGATCTAGCTACCAATATATATGGTCATTAGATGCAAGAGGACATTTTGCCTGCCCTTGGAACACAGGGTTTTTTCAAAGTTGCGAGAAGTAAACATATGATAATTTTGTAGATTTTGTTTTAACAGTAAGCTACAAGAATCAGCTAAATTTAGAATAGTAAGGGCATGTTCAAATAAATTGTATTCAACCTTAGTACTATCAAATTCTTGCATGTCTTATATTGAACGCTTTTGAATGTGAATTCATATTTTGCTTGGTCTGATTTTTAGATAATATAGCATATTTTTTTCTTCACAGGGCACAAGTTCAAAGGACAAAACGTGTGAAACTTGTTTAAAAGAACTGGTGGATTGCGTCGGTCATTTTGGATACGTTGATCTCGAATTGCCAGTGTTTCATGCCGGCTACTTCCCGCACACTATTCGAGTTTTGCAGACCATATGTAAGGTTAGTTTTCACTAGAATGATTGTCTTTTTTTTGTGGTTTTAAATTATTTTTATAATTTATTAATAATGGTAACGAACTTTTGATTTTTCTGTCAACATGTCGTGAACATTACATTGATTTTATCAAAATTATGTTGATAATATTCCTTAGTCATGTGCCCGAGTAATGCTAACTCCAGAGCAAAAAGCTCGCTATCTTCAGGAAGTTATGCGAAGGCCAATGCCATACACAAGGAGGAAGGTTTTACATAGACGGATTCATGAACTGTCCAAGAAGCGCTCAGTTTGTCCATACTGTGATAATCTGAATGGTATGTTCGATTTGCTTTCTAAGTGAATTAACAGGTGGTTTGGTTCCCATTGACCATTTGATTCCATCAGAGTGTGATTAATCAACTTAGTTTTATTGTTATTTTTTTAAAAAATATTTTAAAAGGTGTTGTGAAAAAGTGCGGATTTATGAAAATCTCACATGAAAAGTTCAGATTCTTAAAGGCAGTTGACAAATTCAAAAAGGAAGAGTATTTCAAGATGTTCCAAGACGCTGTCGAAAATAACAAAGAATTAGAACAATACATTAAAAAAGCTGATCAGGTAGAGATGCGCTTTATATGCGTTTGTCAGATGTTTGAAATTTTGAGCGATATTGCCTATCTGATATGAATTAATTTTTGTAAATTTTTCAATTAGGAAATTCTTAATCCATTGATAGTTTTGGAACTGTTTGGGAAGATTCCAAATGAGGTGAATTTATTTTTAACTTCATAATTATTAAAAATTTATTATCAAGTTTTACTTTCCATGTACAGTGGGGTCTCATTAATCTGAGCTTTGATAAGTAGTTTTTTCCCCCCTCAACTAAAAATTGTTTCTATAAATTGTTCAAATATTTTACAATGTATGTATTATAAAATTTGTAATTTTAGTATTAATACTCAATGTTTTATGGTTTATATTGTACATTATGCCGATATGCCGAGTTTTTATATAATCCGAGCATGTCCTGGTCCCATCCAAGTCGGATTAACGAGACGCCACTGTAATCCTTTACATTTTTAAAACATGTTTAATTGCGTATTTTTAAATATCGTTGTTTTTTAAAAATTATTACTGCGCTATTTTCAGGATGTGCCATTGCTTTTGATGAATTTTGAAAGCGGTCATCCCAAGGACCTTATTTTTACGAGGGTTCCTGTTCCACCTCTTTGCATTCGCCCATCCGTTGCATCGGACACCAAAGTTGGAACGTAAGATAATTTCTATGTCCGTTAGTACTTCATCTTCATACAGATTACCATAGTGCATTTTTACTCATAGTGCTTTTTTTACTCAGAACTGAAGATGACTCAACCGTCACATTGCTAGATGTTTTGAGAATTAATGAAATCATAAAGTGGGGCCGTTGTGAAGGGATCAAGATCGAGAAGTTTATTGTAAGTACATGTTGTAAGGACATGTTTGCTGTTTCTGACTTTCTGGCACATGTCATTTTGATAAGTTTGCTAAATTAGCCATATTTTGCATTCGAATTAAGGAAACGTGGGAGTATCTTCAGGCTAAAATGGTCCTTTATGTCAATGGCGAGCAATCTGGTATACCCCTAGAGCTTAAGGTAATTTTTAAGTCATATTTCTTGAAATTGTTAAAGATCAATGGAAAAATTGAAACCAATTTTTGTTGGTTGTTGTAGCCAAAGAAGTCTGTCAAAGGATTTGTGCAGCGTTTGAAGGGTAAAGCTGGACGATTTCGTAATAACTTATCAGGAAAACGTGTTGATTATTCTGGACGTACTGTGATATCACCGAATCCAAACCTTCATATTGATCAGGTGAGTTTTATTAAAATAAAAACTTTTTTTTGAGTTTAAAAGCTCCCTGAATTTCAGGGAGAAATGAAATGCATACGTGGAATTCGCTTATAACGATCCTCAAGGAACCTAAAAAAATCAGATTGTTATAGCCGGTCTTTGTTGTATCCAGATTTATAAAAAGTGAAACGTACATGTTATAGCAATACAGTGAAACCTGTATATAACGGCCCTCCATATAGCGTGCTACCTGGAAGATGCGTACCCCTATAGTCGGCACGGATCGATTTTATAGAACAAACTCACCTTGTATAGCGGATGACCTGAGAAATGCGACTTGCGTACTCGTTTCCTGGGACAAAATGACGAATTTACCTTTGAATAGCGTACTTTAAGAGCATTCGCCAATGCAATAATTGGTGAAATGTGACACAATGGGAGTGGTAAATCCAAAATGCCAAATACGTATTGTACACTACATTAGCATTACATTATAAAAGGGATACGGAGTCCCTACATGTACACCTACACAACACATTTAAAAATGGTTTCATCTACAGAGTAAAAACAAAATGCTCTTTCCCATAATTAATAATAATAATCAATTAATTCAATCAATCAATGTATTAATATAGTCAACTTTTTATATGTACAATTATGTAGCATGTACATGTGTACAATTGTGCATGTACATTTACCCGTGGGTGTATGGTTATCACTTTTGCTGAACCTCCATATAACAGATACTTCCAAATTACATACCCCATGGCTCGGTCACTTTCTCGATCTGCCGTTGTAATTTTATTTATTTATTGTTAGGTTGGAGTTCCGATGCATGTAGCAAAAATACTCACTTATCCTGAAATGGTATGGTTTCTTCTTAATTTTTATGAATTTTTTTTCTTTCTATCGTATTTTTTTAAATGATTAATTAACCCCTCGTAGGTTACCAAAAACAATAAAAAGCGATTGCAAAAACTTGTGTGTAATGGCTGCGATGTGCATCCAGGAGCTAACTATGTCGTTCAAGCCAACGGCGTACGAAAGCTTCTAAAATTTGATAGCAGGACAACCATTGCTAAAGATTTAAGGGTAGGCATTTGTTGACGGATTAATATCGATAAAATTCCAGATTCCATTTCTTGATTGTTCTGTTTTCTGTTTAATTTGTGCTATTAGTATGGCGATATTGTGGAACGTCATTTAGAAGATGGTGATATTGTGCTTTTCAATCGACAGCCATCTCTGCACAGGTTGAGCATCATGGCACATCAGGTTATTACTGCTGCATTTGAAAAATCACCTTACGCCTTTACATCTTATTAATTATCGGCATGTTTTGGTTTTTAGGCAAAAGTTGTACCCCATCGGACTTTAAGCTTTAACGAATGTGTTTGCACACCTTACAATGCTGATTTTGATGGAGATGAAATGAATATTCATCTCCCGCAGACGGAAGAGGCTAGAGCTGAGGCAATGATTCTTATGGGGGTAAGAAATAAATTTGAAAAGAATGAGTGCAAGTTTTGCCTTAAAAGTTTTGGAAACTTAATGCTTTTTTTTGTTTCTTTCAGACCAAGGCCAACCTAGTCACACCTCGAAATGGTGAATTACTCATTGCTGCAACGCAAGACTTTTTAACTGGGGCCTATTTGCTCACTCTTAAGGATACGTTTTTTGATCGCGCAATGGCGAGCAGATTAATCGGCACGCTGTTGTCAGATCGAGACATCAATATGAAAATTGATTTGCCGCCTCCTGCCATACAAAGGGTGGGTATTTTCTTGTATACCGAACTATTATGTGCAAAATCTTGTGAGAAAAGCCGCTCGTGGCTTTTAAAATTATCATTTTTTAGCAAAAGTGTTTCGAATGAGATGTTCTAATGTGGCTTAGTGGTTATGCTTAGCTCCTTGAACTCAGGAGACCCGGGTTCGAACCCCGGTCGGCTATCCTGGTTGTGGTTTTTCGTGGTTTCCCACAACCTCCATTAATCGCCTATATAGGCACATAAAGGCGAATGCCGAGATTGTTCCCCAAAAATCGGCCACGACCGTATACTCTTAATTCCCATTCAAAATTCTAGCACTTTGCCCCCTACCACATGGCATATTACATGCTGACTGCAGGGTAAGATATTGAATTGAAGTTGCCACCATATAAGAGCTAGTATTGTATGTTTAAGATAATTTATGGTTAACAGTAGGAAAAGCTCATTAGAAAAGCAGAGTTCATACAGGTCCTTGAAAGTCCTTAGAGCACTTCAAAGTGCTCAACAAGTCCTTAATTTTGGAAAAATCTGATAATTTCTGGTAGATGTTTAACTAGCACTTCGACTTTATTTTTAAAATCGTGTAATTTATTTATTAGGGAGGAGCTGGTGTGTATTTCTTGGTGTATTGCATATTAATTGAGTTGATTCCTACATGACATCCCTCCTAGTCTTCCCCCACCACCATTCCTTAAGGTGATCAACAAATTATTATGGGGAAAGTTTTCAAGTAGTTTGGCTGCAATTGAAACACAAATTTTAGAAACAGATAAATAGTAAAACATTCTCTGATGTTTTATCCAAAGTGCAGAGAATGTATTTTTTATTAAAATGTTCAGATATTTAAAAAAAAATAATAACATACAACAACAATTACAAAATACACCCAGCAAAATTTGAAAATAATTTTTATTCATTATTTTAAAAAACTTCTGAACATTTTCATGAAAAAATAGATTCTCTGCTCCGTATATAAATAATAAGAGCACTTTTTTAAATGTCTTTTTCCAAAAAGGACTAATTGAAAACTTTCCCCATAGGAAAGGGTGGTGTTGTAAATCACCTTAAATGGTCCTTAAAATTGTTTAGAGTACCCTTAAAAGTCTACTTTTTTGGACTTGAGAAACTGTACACACCTTGAAATATAAATTTTAATGTCCTCGTAGAGGCTCCCTTTTGTGACTTGCCTAGTTTTTTTTATCCTAATATACTAAAAGCTGCTATATGAAATAAGAGTCGAAGTTGTCAAATTTTTATATGAAGATTAGACCAACGGCAGTTAAATCACTAAAGTTTTGCACGTTGTATGATGGATTAAAATTGAACTTTTTTCTCCGATTTTATGAAATTTGTTAAGAATTGCTTTTTTTATCCAAATAGCCGCGCCAGTTGTGGACTGGCAAGCAAATTATAAGCTTGATATTGAAACCCAATAAATCCACCACTGTCAAAGTGAATCTTCGAACTAAAGGAAAGGCATACACTAATGGAGAGGAAATGTGTATCAATGATTCATGTGAGCTTATTTTAATTTTTGTTTTACGTTATTGTATTGGTTAATAATGACTGCTATTATAATGGGGTAACTTTGACCACCAGTTTTTCAAGCATTTGCTGACATAGCCATGCATTTTCCATTTTAGACATTGTCATCTATAACAGTGAACTGGTTAGCGGAACACTCGATAAAAACGTTCTCGGTTCTGGGTCAAAGAATAACATGTTCTACGTTTTGCTTTGCGACTGGGGAGAAAAGTATGCTGCAGAAGCCATGTGGCGACTTGCAAGAATTACTTCATTTTATCTGATGAATCGTGGGTTCAGCATTGGTATTGGAGACGTGACACCTGGAGAAGGGTTATTGGTAGCCAAACGAGATCTTTTAAACGATGGGTAAACATTTGGATTTTATCAGTAGGCTTCTGACCGATAAGCAAAGAATTATTCTAATTTACTATTTGCGATTTGCGCATATTGCAGGTTTGCCAAGTGTGATGGTTACATTCGACAATTGAGGGAGGGTCGATTGCAGAGTCAACCAGGGTGTTCTCCCGAAGAAACTTTGGAAGCTGTAATGTTGAAGGAATTGTCTATTATCCGTGAACATGCGGGTAAAGCCTGCTTGAACGAGCTTGTGAAGTCCAATAGTCCACTTACCATGGCTTTATCAGGAAGTAAAGGTAAGGAAATGTACATCTGACACTTATTTTTAACCTTGTACTATTTAAACACTTTAAAAGTTAAATGAACTTTTGCCTTAATTTTTGTTTAAAATGTATGTTGCAATCAGATTGTATTGCATAACATTTTAAATGTCTAAAATGCAGCACATTTCGATATATATTTTCAGGATCATTTATTAATATCTCCCAGATGATTGCTTGCGTGGGTCAACAAGCTATTAGCGGGCACAGAGTTGAGGATGGGTTTGAAAGTCGGTCGCTCCCCCATTTTGAACGCCACTGTAAGCATTGGTTCAATTCTACAAAAAAAAATTCCCAATGTCATTGACTTTATTGTAACTAACTTTGATGTTATTATTTTAGCCAAGAGTCCTGGTGCCAAAGGTTTTGTTGGCAACAGTTTTTATTCTGGCCTGACTGCTACGGAATTTTTCTTCCATACAATGGGTGGACGAGAAGGTAAAACGAAATTACGAATGTTAATTTTAATGCATGCACTAGCAGGGTTCTCGTTTTATTCTGAAAACTTGGTGAATGGCTACATGTAAATAGTTATTTTCGAAGATTAATTGTTATTTACATTTTACAAACTTGTTCTGGATACAGCACAACCTGTGAATAGCGAACCTCTAAATAGTGATCATTCGGAATTGCGATAACTTAGTCCACATGGATCGATTTTATATGACAAAATTACCTTGAAATAGCGTAAATGTTATGAAATATGAAATATGCTGTGTTACAGAGACAAAATCAGTATTTTATCTGCGAATTGTGATTATGGTCGATCGCTGAATTTAAACTGTTGTGTAGATTACCAATTTTACGCCAATGCTAGAATGTTCTTATCACATGCTCTTATCACTCCAAACCAAAGAACACAGTGAAATAATCGTTGCACACTGAGCAATTAAGGTTTTAAAAAGTCTCGCAGCACAAGATACGTTATTTTACATTGCGAGGTTTTCTTCGCGTTTTCTCCATGAAACAAATAAAAAATTACAAACCGTATTTACTCGAGTTAGTGCCCCCCCCCCCTTTTTTTTTACAAAGTTGTACTTTTTGGTGCAAGAGTGAGGCTATTACACGAAACTAAATTTTTACTAATATTTGCTTAAAAATCTTCATTTTTAATATTTGGTTCTAGACAACCCTCTTTAAATGAATATTTCTGTATTATAAGGCAAATATTTTGTGATGTACCTGTGGGTGCATGATTATGTGGCCATCCCTAGCTGAACCTGCAAATGCGCCATGTAGTGTTCATGAAAACTATAATTAAAATGGACATTTTGCATAAAAATCTGCGACTGTTTAAATAAAACCATCAGATTCCAATGAATCCCGATTAATTTTATTTATTTATAGGTTTGCTCGACACTGCTGTGAAAACTGCTGGCACTGGTTACATGCAACGTCGTCTAGTCAAGGCATCTGAACTTTTGAGATTGTTGTCACATTTTTAATGAACATTTTATGGAGAGAAAAAAACCGTGTTAACATATATTCAATCTGATATTAGGCACTCGAAGATCTCGTGTTTCACTATGACTCTTCAGTACGAAATGCCACTGGGGATATTGTCCAGTTTAAATATGGGGACGATGGTCTCGATCCAGCATCAATGGAAGGTCTTGATAAACCATTTGAATATCAACGAGTCTTGGATCATGTTCGGGTGAGTAGATGTGCAAGCATTAGCCGGCCAAGATATTGTCCGGATTATAAACAAACCATTGATTTCAGGCAAAATCACCATTCAAAGATGAACAGCCATTAAAAGGATCATTGATCACGCAAGTTGCAACAGACATCTTGGATGGTGCAAACTATGAGCAGTGCCCTAAAGAATTTCTTGAAGAAATACTGTATGTATGCTTTGTCTTAACTAGTTACACATCCCAGTTAATAGTCCCTGAAGTAAATTAATATGACGTTTGCTTTTCATAGAGCCTTCATCGAGCGTTATGGAAAGAAAATCCAGCAAGTTCATAAAAAATTTAAGCTAACTAAGAAGCATGATTTGCTCCCAGGTCTGTTTATTTTACTCATCAATGCAATTGGGGAAATATATTAAAAATATGATAGCATCTAATGTAAATGTTTTTGAAATGTGGGTAGAACAAAAACATTCTTGTTCGACGCCAGCGGCCGAAATGATTGCCTTCTTGCCTCTCAATCCTAAGGTGTGGGTGTTCACTTTCCGGTGAGGAAAGCGGCGCTTCTTTTAGCCCAAAGTCACACTAGGCTGGAAACGCGCGTTTGGCTATCCTCAAACAAGGCTTTAAATTAAAAAATAATTTTTGCACGAGATATTAATGTGCAAATTTCATAGTTCTAGAATTTAAATTAAATTCGATGCCCTGCTTGAGGCTAGCCAAACGCGCGTTTCAATGCCTATTGTGGCCTGGGGCTTAGATGAGAGCTTAACTCGAGGTCTCGTATGTACTCGGCTGATAATTTATTAGTTACACCTTAACTGTGCACCGACTGCTTCATCAATTTGCGTGTCACTAGATCAACATTCTTTATATAAAAGTGCTGAATGCTATTTCTAGAAGCAGACTCAAAACAAAAATGGGGAAATATGCTAATAAGTACATGTATGTTAAAAATCTAATAAAATGGCGGACTAGTGTAGAACCCCCTTGCTCTTTGCATGTTAAGCCGTGTCACTGCCACTTACAAAAAATACCTTTTTACCCAACTTACAGAAAATGCAATGGCGAAATTGCAAAAGTATCGCAATTCTTTACAAATAAGGATTTGATGATGAAAACAGTTTTACCTTGCAGAGAAATTGACTGGCAATGTCTACTAATTGACGGATTTTGTAAATTTTCTAAGGCGGTTTTTTAAAAAAAATAAGTAAACTTAAGAACAATCCAAAATTACACATGAAAAAATTTTAATTTTGGATTATTTTCAAGCTTACTTATTTTTTTAAATAGTTTTAGAAAATTTACAAAATTTATCAATTAGTTGCTATCGCTTATCGGTTTCTCTGCAAAGTAAAACAGTTTTTACTATCAAGTCCTTATTTGTAAAAAATCTGGATCTTTTACACAATTTTGCCATTGCATTTTCCAATTAAGAGTGTTGCGCATACCAGAATAAGCCTTTTTTTCCAAATTATTTTTTTTATTAAGTTTTGGAAACTGATACACATTAGTAACAAATGAAATGTAGTAGGACCTAACATAAATATTCTATTATTTGTTTAAATTTTTGTTAAAATATATGTATACTACGTTTCATGGAAATATGTCCGTAAAGTTACCAGACCCTCTACAATTATAAGCTTTACGGACATATTTCCACGAAGCGTAATTTACATATACTTAAACAAAAAATTAAAGAAATAATAGAATATTTATGCTAGGTCCTACTACATTTCATTTCTTCCTTTCAGTTTCCAAAATTAAATAAAAAAATAATTTCGAAAAAAAGGCCTATTCTGGTATGCAACCCTCTTAAGCGATGAAGGCTCATTACCTGAGGCCAAAACTAATAAAACAAATAAAAACATTGTTAACATAATAAATATGTGGTGGCATAATAACTGGACACAAAAATTTGCATTTTTTAGCATGGGTCGTGTTACTGGGAAACTGTCTTACAATATTATTATTATATTTCACAGTCGAAAAGCAGTTGGAAAGAATCACTGTCAGCCAATTGGAAGAATTTATTCAAATATGTCGAAATAAATACATGAGAGCAAAAGTGGAACCAGGTAATGCGGAATTTTAATTTAAGTTAGAATTTGACGTAATTCTGAATTAGTCCCAACCTATTGTATCTTACGTTTTCAGGCACTGCCGTCGGTGCGTTAGCTGCGCAAAGTATTGGGGAGCCTGCTACGCAGATGACTTTGAAAACTTTTCACTTTGCTGGTGTGGCTTCCATGAATATTACCCAAGGTGTACCTCGAATCATGGAAATTATAAATGCCACCAAGAAAATCAGTACCCCAATTATTACGGCTAACCTTGACAACTATAAAAGTGTTGAAACTGCAAGGAGAGTCAAAGGGCGCATTGAAAAAACTGTCTTGGGCGATGTAAGTCATATACATATCTTTAATTTGTAAATTTGTTAATAGCTAGCGATCACAATGACTTGATGTTTTTATTTTTTGAATTGATTTAAAATAGGTTGCTGAATTTATTGAAAATCTGTTTATGCAAGACGAATGTCTTATATTAATTAAGCTAGACTTAAAACGCATCGGACTGTTAATGGTATGTATTGATATTATTGAAAACATTTTCTGAAATTTTGATATAGGCACCACGACCTAGTATGAAAAGTTTTTTTGAAAATGTAAAGTTGATTTTTTTTCCTTCTGTAGCTTGAAATTGATACAGAAACTGTGGTTGACTCAATCTGTGCAGCACGCTTAAATGTGAAGCACCAGCATGTTAGAATTTACAAGGATGGAATCATTGCCATTGAACCTCAACCGACAAAGAAATCGGAGTTGTACTTTTCCGTACTGACTCTACAAAGGGCTTTACCTGGTGTTGTGATAAAGGTTCGGCTGACGCTTGACGTGGTTTTTTAGTGTATATAGTGTTCACAATTTTAAGATTTTTTTTGCAAATTGAAACAGGGTTTGCCGATGGTTTCCAGGGCAGTTATTCACAATGATGACTCAACCGGTAACACCATCTATAAACTCCTAGTCGAAGGAAATAACTATCGGGAGGTCCTAGCTACTCCAGGTATATTTTATTAAACACAATATACAGGGTGGTCCAAAAGTTTACAGCCACCCCACTTTTTTATTAAGTGGGATCTGAACTGCATGTTTTGCTATGGGGAAATTTAAAAACCTACTTTGAAAAAAACTACTTGTTATAATACAAAAATAAAAATTGATAAAAATGCAGTGATCAAAATTTCATAATTTTCCCATTTATAGGGAATTTTTAAAAAATTAAAAACTAAAATACGCCACTAGGTGGCAGCAAGTACTCGCACGGTGTGTTTTCCAAAAAAAAAAAAATGATAAGTATTTTAGTTTTTATTTTTTTAAAAATTTCCTATTAATGGGAAAATTATGAAATTTTGATCATGCAGTATCTAAAAAAATACTGCATTTTTATCAATTTTTATTTTTGTGTTATAACAAGTAGTTTTTTTAAAATTAGGTTTTAAAATTTCCCCATAGCAAAACATTCAGTTCAGATCCCCCTTAAGTCTTAGTTATGAAAATTCTGTTAATGTGATTAAATAGGAAGTCAGGTGCGCTCCATCCACAGATGTTATTAGATTTTACCTACGACCATGTTTTCACAGAAATTTAAATTTTAACTTTTTATCCGTAACACTTAGGACAAAATGTCAAATTAGGAAAAAAAAAGATAATGGCCTGTTTGTATGAAATCAACTATTTTCGTCTTCATTGGCAATTATTTAAAGTTGTCACAATGTTTTAAAAAATAAATGGACACAGTGGAGCATTGCAGTGAAGCGATTTATATGCATTGCAGGCGGAATAACATCAGCGGATAGAGCACACACGATTTCCTATTTAACAGCATTTTCATAACTAAGATTTATGAGAAAAAAAGTGGGGTGACAATTTCTTTTGGACCACCCTGTATTACGATAATTATTTCTCAGCGCATTTTAATTTAGACAATTTAAATTTCAGGTGTGAATTTCCAGTCATCTACATCTAATAATATTTCTGAAGTAAATTCAACTTTGGGTATTGAAGCGGCCAGGTACTGGGTATACTAAATATTAGCGATTAGTGGGCTTCTTCAATGATTATGCTAGCATTTCTAACTTTACAATCATTAGGAAGACCATCATCAAGGAAATACAGACTACCATGGAAAGCCATGGACTGAACATTGATAAAAGGCATTTGATGCTTTTAGCAGATTTAATGACGGGCATGGTAAGCATAAATTCATCTAAAATTAGCTTTTGATGACTTTTAACTAAAATTATCTTGTGGTTAATACCAAATTTTATCACTGATGTTTTTAAAATTGTCTACAGTTTCATGATTTTGGTGATTTTTGTGTATGTTATTTGTATGGACTTTGACTTATTTTATTTTATATCGTGTTGTGTATAATTGTCAGTGATGCGAACAGCTGATGCAATGTTAATTTTGCAGGGAGAAGTCCTTGGCGTTACAAGATTTGGATTTGAAAAAATGAAAGAAAGCGTTTTGATGTTGGCATCGGTTAGTTCAATCACTTGGATAATTTCAAATCTAATGCTTTAATGTCGCAAATTTTCACAGCTCTTTCGTAATTACAGTTTGAGAAAACATCGGATCATCTGTTCGATGCTGCCTATTATGGACAGAAAGATGCTATTGCTGGGGTCAGCGAATCGATTATAATGGGCAATCCGATCCCTATTGGAACTGGCCTCTTTAAGTTACTACAAAAATATCCTTTTATTCTATTTCGTATCTTTTTATTTTGTTTCATTCATCTCCATTTGAATTATCGTAATTACCTTAATAAGTTCTTACAGTTGAAAAACCGGATCTTGTTCCAAACAAGCCACTATTTGATGTTCCTGAATTTCACTTGAATATTGTCAGCTGAGGGTCTGGCATCCTAGTTTCTTTCGTAGTAGTCAATTGGGCAATACTTTGCAAAATCTTATTTATTTTATTATTGTCAGCACTGTTTCGAGTTGAACACATTTTTTGTCTGACAATTAAACTGTTTTTTTATTTTGTTCCTATTACAAGACTTATAATTTTCGCATCATAGCACGACACAATTAGAGGCGAGTGCAGAATGTTGCACCAGAGTTTGTTTGTACATATCCACGGGTCATTGTTGCCTTTTTCGTTTAAAGAAAACGGGGATTCTCTTTGGCTTTACATTTGACATTTCTTGAGCCCGAATGTCTTCTATTGAGCTTTTTACTTTCATAACAGTAGACACCAGGTCATAATCGCCTCTTACACTTGCAAAGGCAAGCAGCTTTTTTGCCTGTTCAAGGGCTTCTTCGGATGTTATCACTGACTCTGCTTCATCCTCCTCTACTTTCTCAACCTTAATCTCCAGAGCAGGGGCAACGGTGCTGGTTGGTTCTGTGGTTACAGACTCTGTAGCATCATCATCATCCATCGCGATGGAATCGTTCTTGTGCACCATCGACTTTGATGGTAAAGTCCGGAAATGGAGCCCCGTTTTATCGGCATGAAATGTGTCGGAAAGTTCATAGCCTTCGTAAATGTCTGGCAGACGTTGCGCGCAGTCGTCTACGGGCACATCAGGGGACTCTCCTAAAACTACAACAAAATATTAACGTTTTATCGTACATAGTAGAAAAAAATGGAAATGGAAAAACTCACCTGAAACAACAGCAGATCTGGTGGAGTGCCTCTTGTACCATGATTCCAACCATCCATTGGAAGCTGAGAAATTATCAAGAGAAAGCTCCATAGATAACACCAACGCCCTCTCCTGTTTAAAATAAAATCCCGAGTCAAAAATAAAAAAACTTGTGTGCATGTGCACATTTACTTATTGTATAAACAATGACCTAGACATTGTACATGTACTGATTGCCGTATCAACCCATGTCACACACTTGACTTGCAACAAAAAATAACAATGTAGATTTACCTGAATCATTTTACCAGTGATTGGCAACTGTTTTGTTCGGCAAGCACAGAACCATTCCCAGACTTTGGTGTTCAGTTCTTCATTCCTCGTCTTTCTTATTCGTATGTGCTTTTGATCTGCAGGAGCACCCTCCTCCCAATGTTTCTCTACTTCTTCTCGCTTTCTTTTGACTTCACAAATTTGGGTCATACCGCAATTGAAATGCGTTGCCGTCTGCTTGATTGTCCATCCTTGGTCAAGTTTTATTAGCACTTCCATGCGCTGTTCAAGCGTAAGAGCTTTTCGTTTTGTACATGCACTTGTAGCCATTTTTGCTTCGGTGCTACTGTACATGTATTTCACGTGGTTGTTACAAGTTGCACTACATGTACATCCCTCATGCTATTTGCTAAGCTGGAAAAAATATAGAGGGAATTTTTCAATGTATCATATTGATCAAAATATGTTATACGTAACTAAAACCTGTGAAAAGCGCAAACCAATAGTTGTGCTTTTTGCAGGTTGGGCTATACATAATGACCATACACACTGTGCCGAATGTGAGTTATCGTTACTTCCAGGCCTGGGTCATCGGCATCGGTCAACGGAAAACAGGGATTCTCTTTGGCTTTATAGTCGACTTTTCTTGAGCCCGAATGTCTCATCGGCGCATCGATCGCTATATTGAGGTTCGCTAGCGCTACAGGTTTTCATGAATATGTATTGCAGAGGGTGGAAATATATTAGAATTGGCAAAAGTTTGGTAATGTACATTAACAGTACTTGTAGTTCAGCGGTCGACCGTTTATGCTATTCACAGGTTTTACTGTAAAAAGAGCCCTGTAAATAGCGCGCACTACCTGGAATTAAGTAGTGAACACTCATGGCCGGTTTTACCAACGCTGGTAAAATCTGTGGTCAAGTAACCTGTAGTCAAACCTTGACCACAGTTTGACCTCCCGGTCAGTTGTTTGGGTTTTACCAACTGACCTCTGTTGGTTGACCACAGTTTGACCTCTGTTGGTAAAACCGAATCGGAGGTCAAACACGTGGTCAACTGCAGCTTGACCAGAGGTTAAGTTTAACCTTCGTTGGTAAAACCGGCCATTAGTCGACATCACATGTCACTGTGTATACACTGTAGGCCTTGATACTGTATGGTCATCACGTTAGCTGAACTGACAAATATCACTCTCCCTCCAAATAGCGTGCTATTATATTTAGTTCTCACTGTACACCAAAACCTGTAAATAGCGATTACTCATATTCGGTGCAGTGTGTATAGTCATCACTTTAGGTGAACATGCAAATAGCACAACTTTTGGTTCATGCAGTCTCAATGGTTTGCGCTATTCACAGGTTTTGGTGTACATGTAATTTTCAAATATTTCTTGGTTTCACATTGAAATTGCTGCATGCAGGCAAAATAGTAATTACCAGAAATATTGCATACAAAATTCATTCCATATTGGACCTGCATGTGTTTATAAAATATTTCTTAGTCGGAAATAAGTGTCACAAATAAATGAAATAATATGTTGACACCTCAAAAAAAAATTCCAAAAAAGCTTCTGCACACGTATCTACCATATGCAGTTGTCCCATTCACCAATATCATTCCACGTGTTCTAAGGCAAGGGCAAATCCATATTTTCTGGATAGTGGACAGCAGGGGCAACATGCAAGCTAGAAAGTATAATTTTAAGGATATTTCGAATAGCCCTTTGTTAAAACGCCGACAGCGTCCTCTAGCTTTTCATCTGCCACGTCGTTGTGATTGGGGTGTTTGTGTGTTGTTTTGTACATGAATTTCGTTTAAACAATGCGTTCTATTCTAAACACGGCCATATTATCGGCCGTATTGATTGTTGCAATAGATGCCTTAATGTTTCATTTACCTCCCAACGGTAAGAAATGCCTGAAAGAGGAAATTCATGAGAAAGTCTTGGTCACCGGTGAATATGATTCGTCTGATGCCTTGGGACATAAACTGGAATTGAGCGTAAGATTTGTTCCATTTATGGCTTTTTATTGTACAAATAACATCCAGTACAAAGTTTGAAACATGTCTTTGTTATGTAGTGTTAACTATAGGCTAAGAAAAGATCTGGGTTCAGTGACAAATGCTTTGCATGGCATGGTTAGAGCACATGCCATTAAACTTGTGACCTCAGCATGACGTGTTTGTATGTTCATTTTTAGATTACTGACACCAAAGGACATACTCTTGTGGAAAGGGAAGACACCGCCAAAGGCAAATTTGCCTTCACCACTGATTCCTACGATGTGTTTGAGATTTGCTTCATATCACATGTACCCGTTGGACAGATCAACATTGACCGAGAGATCACGCTAAATATGAAACATGGAGTTGAGGCGAAAAATTATGATGTGGTAAGTATATGACACAGTCATTCAGAGATTGGCACAAGCTTTAAAGAGAATTTTGAGAAAAATGAAAATGTTTGCAAACACTGCTAGTGAGAAACCTTAGCTTTTGCCAAACAATACACAACAGCGGAAAACTTATCGCACCGTGCTGCTTGCTAGTGTCGTTATTTTGTATTTTTCCATATCGACACTGGTAATGCATTCGAAATGCTCAACTTTGGGTTTGGAACGCACAGTAAAAGCTGTAATTATAGGTCTAGGTTTGAATTTAAAGTTATCTTAAGGTTAACTAGTCCAGAGTAACATTAAATTCAAACCTAGGTCTATAGTTACGACGTGTTCCAATACCCTATTTACATATAATGACTTTATTGAAGCTTCCTAGAATTTGAAATTACAATTATGATATATTAGAATTAAGAAATATTGGGAATTACCTGCAAAATTGCATTCTACCAAATAAATACCCTAACCTTTAAAACCTTTTAAAATAATGTTAAATTTTAACCAAGGCCTATAATTATGCGTTTTACTATGCGTTTCCAATCCCAAAGTTGAGTATTCTGAATGCGTCACCAGTGTCCCTGGTCCTTGGGATCAATTTAGTCCGCCAGCACCATGGAGTAAGTGTAACAAAAATGCCTCACTGTCTAAATTGGGACTCATTGAGGACCATATACAAAATCTTATCTATAGACTTTTTAAACGTTTTAATCTTCCTGATAATTCACACACTGTTTCTCGCATGTTTGTACTTCATAATTATCATAGAAGTAGACAATTATACAAAACCATTGACCGAGCTTGGTGCCAAAACGGATGTTTATTATTACATGTAGTCATTTTTGCCATGCGATCAGACGATGAAATAGCCTTCATAGATATAGTTTAAATTCATTTGATGTCTAAGGATAAAAACATGCTGAAGCATGAATAATATCATGGAAAATAGGATGGAGAATAGCATGGAAACATACCTGTAATTACTCGATGCGCCTGCACGTAGTGCCCTTTGCTTTCACTATTTGCGGTTGCATAGACTAATCACAGGTATGATTTCTTGCTATTCTCCATTCTCTTATCCATGATATTATCCATGCTTCAACATGTTTTTACTATAAGTTGCTACTGACATAGGAGCGTTCTCCTAAAAATGGGTATGATCAATAGTAAATGTTAAGGCTAAAATTTAAAATTTATTGTTAGAAATATTGCAAATCTATAAATTTTTAGGATTGTTCGTTAATTAGTGAAAACGGTGAGATATTTTTACTCAATGCGGATTTTTCACAAACGTTTGCCGAGCCAATGACTGCAGAAATTTATGGACCAATTTGTTTGTAGATTGCAGAATCCGCAAAGTTGAAACCTTTAGAAGTGGAGCTTAGAAGGTTAGAAGATCTGTCAGATTCAATAGTGAAAGACTTTGCTTACATGCGCCAAAGGGAAGAAGAAATGCGTGATACTAATGGTAAGCACGAGTTTTTGGGACAACAACCTCATTTTCCAATTTTCAGTACATAACCCTAATTGTTGTCTTTTTATTCTCTATTTGTTTCAGAATCTACTAATTCCAGAGTTTTATATTTTAGTGTATTTTCCATGTGTTGCTTATTAGGGTTAGCTACGTGGCAGGTCTTGTATTTGAGACGATTCTTTAAAGCTAAAAAGCTGATTGAGTGATTGAATTTTTGATATAATAAAATGCGATAAAAATCGAATTCATTACACATTTGTGCTGAAGAAGTGCCGGCAAAATTAATATAGCAGAAGATGGTTTGAATAGTGCTGTCACGCAGTGAACCGAAAAATAATCTAACAAATTGCATAATGCATGAAAAGCTGCTGTATAACGTGAAAGCTATGTAAAACATAGCATTTTTATACATGATGTCCGTTACACATTTCTGAATTTTTTTGACCTTAAAAATCTCATAAGTCTTTTTAACACTTACATTGTACTATGCATTTTCTCCAAAGTATTAAACGAATTATGACAAGTTTAACAAATACAAATATTACAAATTCAATTTCACATTTACAAAATGTCAAAAGGCAAATTTTCTAGGATAGCAATCCACTTCACATATGGCACATATTGTGTATATTTTCAGTTGATTCTGGCTCCGTAATAAACATTTGTTCAGTTTTTGATTTGACTTTTCATCTTTGAATGTTTGCAAGTATCAAGTTGTGACTTGAATTCATCGATTGTAGAATATCAATCAATTGCATTGGTTTAACTACTACTTACATAGATAAAGGACACTGTTCTGAGTATTTATCTGCAAATTTTTTTTCGAAAAAGTGCATTTGAAACACATAAAAAAGTACATTGAAAATTGCTTTGAAAATGCATTTGTAGCGACCATATTGGCCTTGTTCACGTGCAGAAATGGCACGCACAAGTTTAAATATTTGATTTTGTTCTTCATTCTTCATTCCTTTTTCGAACCTTTTCATAACAACATCACTGTGAGTAATTGAAATTAAATATAAGTAATTATAAG
>JAQGCC010002240.1:0-19240 GCA_034698905.1 Xestoiulus laeticollis | reverse complement strand
AATTTCACAATTCTGCAGTTTATATTTGTAAAAAATAAACAAATAGTGAAAGAAACCAAGGCACGATTATAATATTTCAATCTCTTCCACTGGTCTTGTGAGCCATATTAGAAACTCTCTAGATCTTGTAAACCATTTTAGGTTTCATGAGCCATATTGGAAATCTTACAAATCCCTATTGAAAATATTTTAAGATCTTTCAAGCCATATTGAAAGAGATTTTAGGTCTTTCAATTTGAAATCGCTATGAATTTCAGGACGTTCATTCTACACGATTTAAGTTTTACAGTATGACACTAGACATTTTCCGATTGCCGGTACATGATGTTGTGAATCACCTTGCAAAAACGTCGGTTCTTCGGTTACGCACGATGAGACTAAGCTTCATCTTAACAGATGACGATATTTTGCAAGTCCGCATTATTACGCACGGATCTTGACGTCATCACCAATGCGACCACGAGGATATGTAGGAAGAGACATTTACCTGCAGTGATGTTTTCTCCGTACCAAGCAGAATTCCGTATCACAACCTGCACACCGGTTGACGGCATGATCGGGTACCCAAAGCGTTGGCCTCGTCTCCTGCTCGTCCACCTGCTCCCAACTGATGTCGCTCGCTGCCGTGCTCTCTTGGCCCAGCGACTGCTGCTCCACGTTGGCCAGCGAGTCTGGAAGCGAGCCCTAAAAGCAGGGAAAGATAAAGGTTCCAACATTTCAGAACAAGTATTTCCGGAAGAGTCACTCGTGCCAAACAAAATGAGGCATTGCCATGCTCACCACTTCGTCAGGTTCCGTCGTCCTTCTTTGACTGCTGCACTTCTGACATACCTGCCGATAGAGTGCTAGATGGGCCATTAGCACGTTGCATTCTAGCCTGTTCACACATTCCTGAAGCAATGGGAAAAATCTATCATCAGATCGCTGTTAACACACAAGCTTTTCTTTTAAATTTTCCCACGCTGCAAATGTCTTATAACTTCAATATTTAAATGTTTAAAAAATATATTTTACACTATGAATCACTGGACGGCTTTGTAATACAGATCTAAATATCAAAAGTTGAGATTTTTGTGTAGTGTGTAATATGATATTTTGTGTAATAACCCCACCAATGCTTTAAAGGGGGAAAAGTTGCATAAAAAAAAGAGGGGCCCTTAGACGAGTAAATAAGGTAATCGATGAAAACACCCTTAAAGCCGGATTTAATCTAATCTTTCATGAAATTCTGGTCAATCTGAAAAAACTGCCTCTCACCTGATGAGTCGTCATTATTTCATGAAGCCTCTGCTGCTCCTTGACGTTCATCAGCGGCAGGCCATCAGAGTCCAGCTTGCGGCTGATGGCTGACATGCCGCGCTGCATCATGACGTCGGAGGAACGCTCATCACTAGGCGTGGCAGGAAAGCCGGAGCTGGGAGTCCGGGAGTGTGGCGGCGTGGAAATGGCGGAGTTCGAGCGTCCGTAGGAATTCAAATGTTTGAGCGAATCGATGTTGACCTCTGCAGGCCGCCTGTGGCCATTGCCGCCACTGTACCCACTCAAGCACGAGCACTTTGGTAGACAGGGAGCATATTCCCGGCTGTGCCCATTGACCAAATGTTCGAGACCGTTAGTGATGCCATTCAAGGATATCGTAGAGTGAACGTGGCCGTTGGTCAGCGGCGGGTGGGGCAGGAGGTGAGCCTGCGTCATTCTGTGGTGGTGAGCGGGCGCACCGCCTTCGGCCGCACCCACGTGCGAGTCGCTAATGTCAGAGGTGCTTGTGCTGGCGTGAAGGCCACTATCCTGAGCGCCGTTCGTTCGGTTTTCGGGCCTCAGCCTCGTGTAGCAGCAGTCTTCGTCATCTGCCTCCGAGCAATGATCAGGAGCCGCATCTTTGGAGCAGGAGCCAAGCGAGGGGCATTGGGCCAGTTCAGTCGCAATGGGAATTTTGGTATCGGGGGTTAGGTCACCTACCAGTGTGTCCGTGGAACTCTCTATAGCATTCAGAGGCCTACGAGTCGCCGATGCAACAGGTTCTGTGCAGTCCTCGTTTTCCGAATCGGAGACCTTGCGGTCTTTTCCGGCACATTCTTTTGACATCTGCTGTTCGGCCAAAGCATCGTCTTCGCCCTCCACGTACCCGTTAGTAAAGGTACTGGCGGCACACGACGCCTCCAGGGTACGGGATTTGTCCGTGCTCTCCGGCTCGCCATTCACTGTATTAGAGTTTCCCACTTCGTCATCCTCTTCCGATTCGTCATCAAATTTTGACCTGGATGTGTCGCCATTGAGGGTGCTATCAGTGGACTCTGATCGCAGTCCATCTATCACGCTAGAATCACTCGACCTCCTCTGCCGGCCAGGAGAGTGGTCTACGGCAGACACCAGGTCCACGTACGACCTAGTCTTGGAAATTGGACTCGATCCCACGCCGTTAGTCCCCACATTAGCAGCAATCTCTTCGGCGATCTGCTCAGCACTGTCCGCCTCCTCGCTACCTTGCGGAGTGGACGTGTTCGACGAATCTATGCACACAGTCAGTTCCTCAGTCGATTCGTTTTTCGGCTTGTACACATCCGACCACAGGACCAAATCTCGAACCTGGCAAGCAGGGCGAAGCACCTAAAAGCACCATGTTTAAAGATCATAAGCTACAGCCAGAAACTCGAAACCAAAACTTGTTCAAATTATTATTTGTACACTCTTATCTTGCAGGATTGTCTTACAGGACAAGTCCTTTCCGTCTTTGAAAGATTTTAACTGTAAAAATAATAACTCTTACCTGGTCAGCTTCTTTGTAAAGGTAATTGCGATAAGTCTTCTCGTCTTTCTGAAGGAATGCCCAAACTGAATAGGTACGCAGGTGAATCCGATGCAGATTTCTCTCCCGGCTACTGTTGCACAAAAATGTCCCGAACAAGCAGGAGTACACGTGTTGCGTTAGCCTTACCTGAGGAATAATTCAAAACTAAGTTCACCAGAGGCAATAAGAGATGAACCAACTAACACTCAATTAAGCTTTTTAGGCCCCAGACCCAGTTTGTAAAAAAAACTATCTCGGGACGATTACCAAAAAACTGTCATTGAATTCGAAACACGTGGAGTACTGGCAGTAAAGCTGATAGACACAGTCCAACCACTGCAAGAAAACAGGACACCTCTCATTCGCATCTTCAGCCTGCAGGCCATGGCCACATCTGTCGCCAAACTTATGGCCAAACTCCAGCCACTCCCGTTGCACCAAAACTTGGAAGCCCTATTTAAAAAATCGACATGAGGTTTAATAGCAAGCGTTGGACAGGCAGGCAACTAACACCAGCTCATAGTGCTTGCATGCAATGTGTGTACTCTACAATTCATAAACGGACTTACAACGAAGGTTCTGTAATAGGGATCCATCATCAGTTCTGCCAAGGCCACAATCTGCGGTGTTCGGTCCCAGCCGTCCGAACAGTGGACAAGCACCGGCCGCGCTTCCCGGTCGACCGCATTAACTACGATCAGTGCGGACTTCAATAATCCTGATATGTGTTGCAGCCACTTTGTGCCTTCCAGAAGGGAAAACCAACTAGAAATTACAGAAGATGCGCATTAGAATGGCACTTCCCCCGTAGCAGCTATTAATGCCTGTAGAGAAAAGCTCTTACTTTGGCTGATCGGTATGCACAGCGCACAGCGCCCTCACACTCTGGAAGCTACGACGGATTGAGTGGATGTTTGCCAAACTCATGAACTGAATTTCGCAATTCGGATAATATTCTACGAAAGAAAAATTCGGTTCCACTCAACGAGGTGACCTAAAAGGTAATCCGCAGTAGATGAGAAAGCAATGCAAGTAACGAACCTTGGCACTCACAACCACCTCCCTTCGCTCTATTGGCAACCGCAGCAGCATATGATCTAGCATCTACAATCAATACCTTCCGTAGAAAACTTTTAGACTCGTCGGTGGCACTGGAATCTGCATTGGTTAAAAGACTGTTGTGAAAAACAGTAGGCAACAACATGGTTTGGCCCTGAATTTTTTCTGAAAACTTTCTTACCTGAGGGAGGGATCGTAGGAGCATAGTTCCTGGCATCCCCACCATCATGCACTAGATTGTTGCCATTGCAAGCACAAGACAGCGCAATTGCCTGAATTAGGTTTTCGTCGTAAGAGTTTCTCCAGCCCAACCATCCAACTTCGGGCTGACTGCAGCGCGCAATAACACTACCATTCCCTTGATGCCTGCTCGGGAATTAAAATCCATCAGATTGCGCGTAATATGATATCCTAATAACAAGAAAAAATATGCAAAGTCTTGCCTCCACACAACGGCTGGAATTCTTTGGGAGGAACGAAAGCTAGCTACGTTGGCCAAATCTTCATCCTTGATCGATCTAGGAACCAGAATTTTCTCGGGGTACGATGAACACAGGCTATGACACATACAAAAAAAACTGATTAAAAAACTGCAAATATTCAGTTAAATTTGACTTTCCAAAACCCATTCAAATCTCGAACATTGAGACGCAAACGTAATTCCCAAGTAATTTGCAATGCCATCGGTCCAAAAACCACCTTTGCCAATGATATAATTAGTTCCCATCATATGACGAAACTTCATCACCTTAACATCCGTGTCATGAAAAAAAATAGTCACCTGTATGCTTCATTTTTGTTGGTGATTCTCCATGCCATGTTTAAATCAAATCCCATCCGCTGCGCTTCGGCTTCAAAGCTCGGATAATCGGGGTCTGCAAAGCAAAGAACTGATTTAAGCCTTTACATCGTTTTAGTTTAAAATCCTCAAAGATGGCAACTATCTTTTTGGAAATGCTAACAATAATTGCATAACACAAAAATGTCCCAAACATTTGTAGTATTATTTTGTCTGCCATTAACGAAATACATCATGCATATCGACATTATGTCTAGCAATCAGTATAGACATACGACACGCATCTAGGATGATGCCTGCATCTTTATATTAAAAGTTGCTTGATGCCTTCTTAGCTTGCCAAATTATCCCTAGATACAACAAGGCGATAGAAAAACTTTTGTAGTATCCGATTTAAACCGCGTCACTTTACTACAATCCTGGGAGTTACTAGTGAAAGAAAATGTGAGCGAGAAAGCCATCAAAGTGAAATTAACGGATTACGGCCTTTCACATCCCATCTTTTATGGCAATTTGACAAGGAAATTGCGATGATACGGCGTTACAACCATTATTGCCGCAGAACGAGAAACCACTGCCATCCGTTAGAGAAGTTTAAAACCATTATACGAAAGAGGAAAAGTGAATTCTCTAGTGCTTCGGCAATGGGTCTTTTGCTCCAGACGGCAGAATTCATGCGATGGATGCGCACATGCAATCGTGCTGTCGCGGTTGAAAGGAGGCCAGTAAACAAACGAGCAAGAACAAAAAATCAATGTCAACCGTAGATCCTCAAAGCTCATTCGCCCTCTATAAGATGGGCATTTCTTGGCAGTGCTCCAATCAAATCAATACTCGGCTTAATCTGTGCAATAACTGAGATGCACAATTTGGTAAAGCTCTGCAAGTGCCAACTGTGCCACATGTAGACCATCAAAAGATGTAGAGTTTAACAATCATAATAAAGATTGCATATACAAGGGAAATTAGTAAAAAATCCACTTAAGCCGGCTGTGCTATTTTCTAGCCTCAAATGCAGGCCCCGACATGAGCAATGAAAATAAAAATCTCTCCTAGAAACCAGAGGTGATAGGTCAGAATCCCTACCCTTGAAAACGGAACCTAACACCACGAACTCTAATTGCTCATGTCGAGGCCTGAATTTGAGGCTAGAAAATAGCACAGCCAACTAAAGTCGACTTCCACCAGAAAACGTCATACTACTACATGTAGGCCTACATTATATACAATCAACAGCAGCGTTCCCTTCCCCCCCCCCCCCCCCCCCCCCCCGATACCACACCAGGTGAAGGAGACATTAGGATTTAAGAGGGTCAACTGTTTGTCCTGATTTCCAACAGTATTTCATAACATGATCTGATTCCATACTTCAGTTTCACCTAACCCAAATCTGGAACGTTGGCACAACTCCATCTTTAGGATGAACTTCAAGTTTGAATGTCAAGATTAGAATCCAGAATCATCTTGATCAAGTGCAAACGACCCTAACAACCACCATTTCCATGATGCAAAATTACAAGATTTCGAGAAAGTGAAACTAGCTTTTCATATGGACGCACTGCCATCACGTTCTAAAATAATTCACAACCAGAATAGCCTTCTGTGTAGCACCATTAGCAATCTGAAGCTTTCCTTCCGCCTTCAGCAAATGCTCGATGGGAACTTCTACACAGAGGGAGAAAAAACATTTTAATTAGTTAATTAGACCTCGATTTTAAAAAAAAGCCACAAAACTAAGCTGGTGTTTAGGCGCCACTAGTAAGCATCGTTTGCAGGATGTTGTTTTAGCCAAAATAAAATCGTCTTGGCATTGGCCAAAGTGATTTGACACTCATCAAATCCAAGGATTTCTCATTAATCAGGGTCCGATAGATGGAAGAAAATCGTCAGACACATCAACATTCAATGGGGCTGTTGGCCCTGAACTCGGCTATCAGTCAAAGATGTTTTACTCAGTGGATCAGATTATCAAATTTTTTCCCCATCCAGCGAGGAAAAAGCCTTGCTGAACAAAGGTTACTTCCTTAGCCCGAGATGACAAAACATGGCTGATGCCAAAGATTTTGTACAAATAATTCTTTAGGTTAATATCATTAATTTGCATTCTAAATTTTCGTACACGATGGACAAAGTATACTACAGTAAAACCTAACTAAAAGCATACTCTTGGGAGCTGTGAAAAATATGCTTTCTTCACTCCAAGATTTGGTAGTAATTATGTAGGTCTACATTGAACGCATAAAATGAACTAGTCGCCCATGGCCCAAAGGAAAAAGATTTAAACAACCTAGATTTGCATTTATTGCATTCCTATGAACAATGCGTTAAATTGCATTTCCCAATGCATCGCACGCATGCTTGCCTTTATAATTGAGGAACAAAACATTGCTTCATAGAGCAAAAACATCTTTTCCTGTTTCACCTTTTGGCCACCTTCTCAATCATCACGTTTCTTTACGCATCTTATTCTTATTTATAGAAGCAAGCACGGTGCATAATCGTCACGTAGTGTTTTCCCCCTCTGGTCATTTTTACCAATATTGCCAGAGGAGAGCTCGATATTCCTCCATTCTGTCCTTGAAGTAATCTCAAGCAAAGTACTCATGAAATTTCAGAAAGCGGAGAGACATTTCAAGAGGCACGTTACCACAAAACGTTTTTTTGCAAGGACAACGCAAAATAATTACGTTAAAATGGCAAGTTCTTGTCGCCTTCAGCACTGCTGCTGCTCATCTCGAGTGCTATACGACAACAGAATTTGTATGCAGCGCACATAACTATTTGTATAATGAGCTTCTAGTAAAAGTCAAGATTGACATTTTGTAGCCATGATTACAGGGCTTAGCTGTTCCAGTTTCTGAAAAATTTCAAGAGCTCTTTCATAATTGTCAATCTCAGAGAAAGATACTATTTATTGCTCCTTGCAATGAAAACTTGTTTGAGGACATGTACACGCTTTCTTCACTGAAAAATCTGCCGTATAGAAAGAGGAATGAGTATTGTAAACACTATTAAACCCCAGCGTCGAATAAACCTTGGATCGGTAACGAGCCGCGTAATTGCTAATAAACCCTAGTTGTTAGGGGAATTCCCTAAGGGCTCGCGATTCACATTTTAAGATAGCTTCAGGAATGCTTAGGGAATATCCTTATTATTGAAATATCAGTCAAATAAAATACAAGTTTCGTAGATGCTTTTTTCTGGAAAGTTTCTGTCATTTTTATTGATACCAACTTTTGAGGGAATAAATATAATAAACCCCGGGTCACGAACGAACCTCGGGTTTATTCGAGGTTTCACAATAGGTGTAAAATGCATTAGACACCAACGCGTCCATGGTCCAGGACATTTTCGATATTAAATTATTTACTAAATTTATAAAATGGCTTTACAACTCAAAAACTGAGTTGTGCCATTTTTTTTGCAGGGGTGCAACATAACTGACTTTGTTCCAATCATGTATCTTTCACGACATTTTTGGGATTGTTTTAATAGCAAAAGCTCAAAAGCCTCGCAAACCATCTGGATTTGAATAGCACGTTGCAAATTGCTGCACCTCCAAAACTGGATAAAGCACAAAGTCGTGAAAATTGCCTACTCACACGATTCTCAATGTATCGATTTCTCTCATTCAAACCCAATACTGTACATTTTGAGTAGGGTCGGCTTATCTTGACTAGCAAGTTTCAAACTTTCTTGTTTTGACGAAACAACTTCATCCCCGGATCAGTTTTAATTTCATCCTAGCACCTACCATTTAACTCAAAACACTGACAATGTCAAAAGTGGTAGTTTTTCCCGGACAATCTCAATCACTCACCCATGGCATAGACAGAATGAGGTTCTTCTTTGGATTCCTCGGAGTGCCAAGCGTACTGAGCAAAAGCGTAAATATCATCCAGCTTCTTCGGCGGAGCCGTGGCTGCCAGAAGACGCTTATACCAATCCTGACAGTGCTCGTTGTTGGCAAAGGTGCACCTGAGAGCAGAAAGCGAGAGAATGGCTTCGTCAAAAACCAAGAATTTGACAAGTAGAACAAAACCACCCCCGTTTTGAATCTCGCAATGCCTCACCTGATTGTCCTGGCATCCTTACAGTGAATGTAGAGGAAAAATATGTCCCGGCACTCAATCACGTCGATCAGACCCAAGGCAATGCTGTAGTAAGTCAACTTGATTTGGATGAAGAGACGGTAGTTTGACAGAGTGATGACGCCGTCGGTGATTCGACCCATGTGCACCACAAATTCGCCAGCCAGCTGGGGAAAGGAGACCGTAAGACTAGGATCTTCAGGCCTAAAGTACTTCTTCGGAAAGGCCTCGCTGCCACGGATGTGCTCCATGCTGCTCTGGTCATGTTCGGACTCATTATCCATCTGGAAAGAAGAAAATAATTTCAAATTTAAAGTTTGGAAGAAACCTTTTAACATTGTCTTCTTGATGCATTTGTTGCCAGATGATCCTTTGAGATCTCGATTTTATAAATCATTACCAATAAACACGTATATGTATTTCCCCCAGTAGCAGTTTTAACTGCATAACATAAAAATATGAATCAAATCAAGAATCTATTAAAATAAAAATTCTTGGCAAACATCAGATGCAGGAGTTCGGCTTCAGTGTCCCAGCTGGTACACAAATGACATGCTTTGTGGGATCGGCGTGGATCAATGCATTTTATGTACAATATCTGCAATTACTCAACAACTTTGTATGAGAATGCTAGACTGGAACAACGTTATATAGGCCTACTGTACATACAGGAAGCATAAAATCGGATGCATTATCAATAGTAAACGTAGAAACTACGATTGGTTTTCCACAAAGAAACGCCGACTACAGTTTCAAGAGTAGGCCTACGTTAGACACTATATACTAATGGGTTGGGTTTCTGTCTACACGAAAATGACCAATTCCAGGTAATCCCAAGATTATAAACTGTAAATGGTGTAAAGTGAAAGAATTTCCGCGAAATCAGACATTATCCGAGTTGATTTCTAAACTGAAATGGGGCGCTGCATCTCGCACCAAAATGTCTTTTTTAAGTAAACGCTAGTTGACAGTCCTTATCTGAAGTAGAGGAATGGTTGTCATTTGCTGGTGATGGGTTAACAATTGGTAGTATGCCTTTGGCGCTACAAAATACTTGTCGAAAATATAGTGGTCACTGCAGTATGAGCAGCATCACAGGTATGTGGAGTAGCAGTGCAGTGTAATTACACTGGCTACAGTACATGTACCTACTCCCAATGGGTACCTATTACTCAACTTACATCTGAGTCTGATGAAGGATTGAGCCACTCTAAGAGCTTACGGAGTAGGGTATCCCACCGCAGAGTCAATCCGTACCTGGCGCGTACCACGGAGAAACGTTTCTTCGGTCGCTCCTTCTGAAAGGTTACAATGTCCACCATGACCCAGTCTTCTAGGCTTCCGTCACTGCGGCTTTCCCAAAGCAGCATGCCCCAGTTTCCGGATTCCGAATCAAAGATAACTTCTGGGGACTTTGGAGACAAGCGTGACCCCGCACTCTTCTTCGTCATTTTACCGTAACTATTCTCTTCAAGGAAGTGTGGAGTTGACCAATCTTGTGGCAGAAATCGACAGTACGTCCCACACTGCAAGTTGTATCTAACAAACTGTTTGCACTTAAAAGTTTAGAACAATAGCTAACTGTTTAACGAATATAAAAATATCTCTGAAGATCAAAGAGGATTTTAAATTCAAAAATAATAAATTTCCATTCCTTTTCTTAACACTATTCTATTCCAACGTTGCATGCCTTCATTCAAATTGGCAGCACGTGTGAAACATATCGTTCAGAAATTAGTATATTTACTGGGTTATGCAACAAGAAACATCCGTCGGTTGACACAACTAAATTTACAATTAATTTATGCAGTGCACATGATCGGATCACTTGGCTCAACGAAATAAAACTATTAGACACCCCCATCAGCCATGTGGTCTTGATAGAGATGCTTTGCAAGATGATCCTTCGAGATCTAGTTTTTTACATGCAATTACTATGTGTATTTGGGCCAGTTTTTTTCAACATAACATAAAAATTCGGAATGAAGTTAAGACTTTAGAAATAAGGGTTTGAATCATCCTTCGCAGACAAGCTCTTCCATGTGTGCCAAAGACCATTCTGCAAGGGGTTTATATACACGAAAAAAGGGAAGGTTTTAGCATCGATGATTTGTAGTGTCACCTTCCTGTTTTAGGCACGCTCGTTATTAATAGTTGGTCCTAACAACCCCCAACGTAGAAACCTGTATGCTCTACAGAGCAGTTCAACTCCCAAGTGCACATTCTTGGCAAATATCAGATGAGTTCTGCACGAGTGTTCCGCCTGGTACACAAATGACATGTTTTGTGTAATCGCAGTGAATGAATGAGTTATCTGCAATTGCTCGGCACAACTGTGCATACGAATCATAGAGTGGAAAAACGTTATGTTTAAGGAAGCACAAAATCGAAGAGCAAACGTTATTGAAAGGATCGGGAAAATGTCCTGCGGCAACTACATATGGAGTCTAGAGTATAAAACAGTAGACATCACATACCGTTGATTTTGGTTTCTACACGAAAATGAGCAATTCCAGGTAACCTGAAGGTCATAAACTGCAAGTGACATAAAGTACCAGAAACGCAAGAACCATCCATGTAGAATTTCCATTATCTTGGTCAATTACGCAAAACCATGCCTGGATAGATGACAGAGCTCTCAATACCAAAGTTATTTGTTTATAATTTTGTAAAACTGTGTTGATAATTCTGATCTGAAGTAGACAAATGGTTATTAGTTGTTGGTGGTGGGTTAGCAAGGGTTGACAAGGAGGTGGTCAAGGTGCTACCATACTAGGCTAGTACCAGTAGTACGGTAGCACCGCATGTAGGCATATCCTTAGATGCATGGCAGTGATGATGTTGTTGTTGTTGTTGTAGTAGTGGTAGTAGTAGTAGTAGTAAGTAGTAGTACTAAAGTAGTAGTACTAGTGCATTGGAATTACAATTGCCACCTCCCATTGGAAGCTCTGTCTAAAAAGATATGCCACAGTTCATTGCAACATCAGCAGAAACTACTGCAGTTATAGCAGTGCAGTAGAATTGCACTGGCTACAGTAACACCTGACAATGGATGATTCCTACAATTTCACTTACACGAGAGTTTGAATCCGAGTTAGCTGACGTAGTACCGAACCACTCGACAATCGTCTGGAGCAGGTTACTCCAACCAAAAGTCGATTCGTACTGGGAACGTACCACGGTGGAGCGTTCCCTCTCCCGTGCCTCCTGGATGTCCACCATCGGCACGTTTTCCCACCCTATCGGACTTCCGTTCCTGGGGCTTCCTGGAGGCGACAAGCCCTAGTCTCCGGCTTTCCGATCCAAGCCGACTTCCGGGGACGCTGAAGACGAGTGCGATTCCTCACTCTCCTTCATCGTTTTACCGTAACTTTATTCTCGGCTCGGACGTGCAGTGTTTACGAATTGGGTGGCAGAAACCGAAAGTCACACACCCCTGGCGAAGGCTGCGAGTCTTGCGGAGTGGGTCAGAAATAGAAACTGGCACCCGAGTGCAGATGAAACAGGGTTCAAGGTCAATAGTAAGCGACGGCGGAAATTAAAGATGAGATGGACGGATCGAATCACTTCGGTGTTTTGCGGAAGATCCCGGCGAGACTGTTGAAGCGGAACTTGAGACCAACTTGAAGTGGGTAGGGCAACTGCTTCTTGTGCTGGCCGTATACTGGACTGTTGGGTCCAAAGGCATGCTTGTATTGCATGACGGGAAAATGGAACCTTTTAGGCCGGGATAGTTGATTTTTGTCACGTGACAATTTAGTCACTGTCATCGTGCCCATTGCTTCTAATGGAATGGTGCACACTACATCACACCGATCAGTTCCATTAGAAGCAACATGTACTTGATGACGGTGGTGACTAAACAGTCGCGTGACAAGTATGTCACATGTGCTCGTTTATTGCAACACGAAAATCGTATTCAAATTTTTTAAAATGAGTGTCGCCATCAAATTTCTGTGTATTTTTGATTCCGATTCAAAATTGCGGAAACTACCATAAAATAAATTTGTAAACAATTTATTCGAAGGTTATTTTCACATCTTTTTTCCCTCTAAAACTTATCAAATTTTAAAATTCTCGATGTTATCTTCAGTATCTCCTTAGGGAACTTTCAAATAAAATGTGCTCAATTGAGCAATTTTTTTTAAAACTAAATGCGTTAGAAATCGTTTGGATTTCTATTTTTATTATTTATAAATTCTTGAATTATTATAATAAATTATATTTGATTAAATTCGCATTAATAGTTCAATACCGTGTACTGTATACTGCAGTGCCATCTAAAGACGGCATACACCGTAGGCCTACTTCACAACGCTGCTGGAAGTCACCAATTTAACCACCCACAGATTCACCATTGGCCTCTTCGATTCAAATTTTCATGTAGATTTTCCCACGCTATGAGACACACGCCGGCTAGTTGAAGGCCATAAAGGTTATTAAAGGTTGTCTTCAGCAAATGTGTTAAATGACGAGTGTGATTAACTACAGGAAGTCTCATCGCTTAATAAAACAGCTCGAGCACTATTAAACAAGCCAGTCAATTTTATGCAAAGAATCTAGCAAGCGTCACAGGAATGTATCAAATAACAAAATGCGCGTTGTTTTTGGCCAAGTAAAGTAAGTTTTGGCAAGGTGCGTTAATGGGCCTCAACGTCTTTAGATGAATCAGCAGAGTGGACAATGTCCCCACTCCACTTTCTGGGAAGTTAGCTCAACTGCCCACAGGCCCTTCAATGTTTACATGTGAGCATGGAATGTGCGAGTGTTTTCACAGTGTTCCACTGCAACTATTCTTGCATACACACTTTCTCAGTTTCGTCAGCTGGGCTGCATTTCATAAAATTTGCTTACTACCTTGGGCATATAACACCACTTCTCCAGGCAGCCGTCATGAAATATAGATACAGTATATGCAGAGTTGGGGGCTGAAGGATGTGAAGAACCTGGCAATAGATGGTAGCCTATAGGAGCAGATGGGGCTTCAGCAGCAATGTAATATCAATGGATTGGACTCTTTAGTAGTTTTCCTGTCTCCATTTTATCTACATTTGGGTAAATTCCTGATTACGGAAACGCAGGTCGTCAGAAATGTTGTCCAGGATGAACGTGCATAGTGTGAGTTGGTGAACAACATTTGGACGTCCTTATATGAGCTCCATATCCAATCAGACCAAATATACAATTTCCACACCTTGGGTGTTTCTGCGGTTAAAAGACGATGCTGGCATCTTGTACTCACTTAAGAACCTTACTCGGCATGTGTTTTGGGGAGATAAAAGTACTAACAGGAGTCTGCTCTGGATAAAGCCAAATTATAAGTGGAAAAAAGCACTATGCTGATGATCCCAGATTGTCATGTACGACGGGAATCGGGAAGCCTGACAGTAATGCAAGTTATACAGAAAACCTCGATGTTAGAAAAATCATCAGGAACATCATCATCAAAGGAAATCTTTACCGACTTTTCTAAGAAACCTCACCATGGAAACATTTCGATCTTACAATGAAGATGAAATACTCTTAGGAGGAAAGCAGAAAACGTTCCTTGTCAGCATGATCCTTGACATGTGCTGCCATTACCAAAGGCGCACACGAATTCACGCCTAGCTATCTAAAAAAAAGCAACGACACATTGACATTGAACCAATCGTGCTTTGCTTTCGACGGAAAACAATAACAAGAGACAAAAGTTCGTCACCAGATTAATCTTTTTACATCAGCCGACTAATTCAGTGGATGCATGGCAACGTGAAACAGAAATCAGTCAACACACCTCGTTCAAGTGACCTTCAGAGCTGATAACATAATCATCAAGGTGTTAGTCAAAATATTGATAAGTAATCCGATTGTTGTAGAAATTCCACTGGAAAAAAAAAGCAATTTCGCTATGCACTGAAAAAGCAAAGGGTGGAACGAGAATTTCTATTTATAGCGTATAAATAGTATCTTTGAAGAGTGGCTTTTTTCCACTTTCATAACAACATGAAGTGGGAGAGCTAAAAGCGAATATGGGCATCCTAAATTTAAACTTAAAACTATCAATAATTCTGTTCTCCACTCCAAATTGCAAGACATTACACCCCATTGCGTGATGATCAGCTTTACCATCTGAAATTTATCTATTTTTTACATACTAATACTAAGAACTGAAACCAATCACAACGTACATGTACATGGTCATGCTATTGTGATTAAAAAACAATTGAAAATATTTCCTAGAAATGCTTATTAGATGAAATGCATAAATACACCCAACTGTTTATACACCATGGATACATTCTACAAAATACAGTGTAAAAATTCAAAACTCCATACCCAATTTCTAAAATCAACATCTATCATGCAATATAAAACAACTTTCACTTTGAATTCCTTTTGTTTCTATGTATAGAATACCAAAATCTGTAAAAACAAAATTGGGTGTAATGCTATATTCATTGAGAAACTGCCAAATAGAGAAAATGTGGTAGAATTCTTCCATCTGTTAAAGAAGTTCAGCTCCATGGAAACCAATCAAACCAATGTGGAAATATATGGTAGAATAGACCTACATAAACTCCATTTTTAGATGTGTAGTCACGTATTGGTAGGTGGACACAATGGGTTAATTTGAAAGGCATATATAGGCTATTCACGATAATACACCAATGCGGGAAAGAGACATCTCTGTTGACCCAGGAAAACAAAAAGGCGGTGCATTTAAAGTCTATAAACACCACGAGTCAACATTTCCTTGCATAATTTATGGTAAACAGTTTAAAAAGGTGCCAAAAGGCACGCGGGTTGTTGTGCATATATCACGCTATTTATGCAGTACATGTATTTGGCTAACACCAGGAAAACAATCAATTACAGTCTAAAAATAAGTGAATCATTTGATGTCAAATCAACTATAGCAGTTAATTGACACCTATAACTTTTACGAACTATTCCATGCAATTGGTTAAACATTTTTCCCTGACCATCATCATGGATTTTCCACTGTAAATAAAGTCAAGCGACAAGCTCAAGCTGTCATATGAAAACCTTGCTGGAAGCCTGTTAAAGAGATCAAATATGGCGGCTTCCATCTTTGGGACTAGAAGTTTACATGTAGAAAACATAGACGCACTCATGGGGCCATTCTGCGCTGAAGATAGCGCATCATCCTCACTATTACATGTATAACAATGCCAACGATAAAAAAGAACGAAATCTTAAAAATCAAAGGCCTTCCTAGATTTACGAAATGGTAAATAATAAATAAGTCAGCATTTTCGGTTGCCAAGGAAAAGAAAAATAGGTCGCATACATCACGAACGCCGCATTTCAATCATGACTGTCGAGAGACGAAATTACGTCAAAAAGTTAATTTGGAGGGAATTAATATCACTCGTGGTGCACGTACGCTTATTGAAGCCAAAAACAATAATAATAAAATGAGCAAGGGCAGAAAAAGTTGCAAAATGACAGCAAATATAGGCTAGTACAAGTACAGCTGTATATGGCATTATTAGCAAATGGTATGGGCTTTATCTTGTATCTATCTTGTCCAAACTACTACCTGGATGATGTACCTTTCAATGTTGTCTCCAGTGTCAAGCACTTTGAGTACATGTATTATTTGAATACAATGTACATGTAAGAGTGATACTCAAATGATTTTTCACTTGAGCAGCCGGGTCATTTGGCTATGGCATGTTGAGTGACAAATATGTTAGATTAGATGTTTAACTCCTTTTAAACATAGGGCCTTAAAATGGGCCAATAAGCACTACAGTGTGCCACTCTGCAGACAGTTCTATGGCCTGTAAGCATCCAATAGATAAGAGACTATCTTCCGTTTCCATCTTCAACAACGTGATGGACAAGCTCTGGCGTTACAGAACTTGACATTACGTTGGCTTTTTAAAATAGCATCCATGCACGTGGAAAGCGTAAACGTCCATATTGCGATCGACCGATATTCCTAGCCTGCTGAGCAGTGCATCCTACGCAGGTAAGCTCCTGGTTTCTCCCACAGGGAGGGAAGCGTGGGTGGGGGTCCCTGCACCCCGCGTATCCATCGTGATATCCGTTCGTTGAAATCAATAATTCGTCAACTTTGACATTTAGTGGCTGCCGTTGCCCGTGGATATCACAAAAGTGGGGATTGCTTGGAAGGGGGTGATATGACGTCTTCGACGAGAACTGGGTCACATTTTCCGACCACAAAAAACATACCACCTTAGCAAGATGTGGAATACGTGGGCGGATGAACCAGATGAAAACAACAGACACAAGATGCGAATTGATGGAGTAATGGCGCTGCATGGATATACAAGGCTCTGAAGCTACGCATTAGCTCATGGACCTTTAATTTTGTCCTCCAGCCCTTGCAATCTCCACACCATTACAATGACCCCATACACGAATTCCATCTTGTCTGTATTCTGACAAATTCATGGTTACGGATGTTCTTGCAGACAGGTTCTTGTTTAACCAACACGACACGTTCACCATGCACTCCTCGCCTCATGAACATGTGCCATAACACCAAGTTGGTGAACAGGTGGCGATAAGACAATTTTGCAGCGTGTGACATTTGCACGAGGTGAGCACATGCATGCATAGGATGGTTCGTGCAACATGCCATACGCTGCAAGGTTGGTATAACACCACACGCTCACCACACCTAAGACTCGACATCTGCTACAGCCGTGTTGGAAAAGAGCAAACTGTCCGCTCTGAACTTTCGCAAATTTGTCCGAGTTATAGTTCGTCTAACGATAGATTCACGAACAAACAATTGAAATGCTTAATTGAACACCATGAACAAAATGAACAAAAAGTTAAAATTCCGTATGTTATTACCTCTAGATAAGAGCATGTGGTGGCGCGGTATCCAGAAGATCCTGCAAAAGAAACAAAATGCATTTTGTACACGAGGTTTTACTATTTGAAATACAAGAAATATTATTAAAAGAACGACTTTATACTTTGCGGTATTCTCAAACTTTCCAATCTATAATAATAAGTAAAAATGTATATGTACACACTGTAAATCAAAACCGAAAAAAGTATTTTAACCTTCGTATTTATTGATTTATGGGCATAAAAGTTATCGGCGTCGTGACGCCTTGGCGCCCTAGATATATTCGCTAAAGTCCCTCAGGTGAATAATGCAAAATGAACACGAACAAATGAGCTCAGAAACACGCCGGCACGAAAGCATAGATCTATCGGTTAGGATTACCCAAAATATGGTGGGATTATAGAGAATCTCAGGTGATTAGGGAAATTCAAGTTGAATAGAGTATCCTTCCATTCTCACAGTGTTCAGGAAACACACAAACTACATTATACTATATATTACAATTACATGTCCATATATGCAACCTCCAAATTATCTAGGTATATTTTGCTATATCTTTAAAGAAAGGTGCTGTCAACTCATCCACCATGTTTTGACCATCTCCACATCATGGTGGCCAGTGCTTTTATTCTTGTTTTATTGCAATATTCACTTTACTGCAGTACGCTCGTATCTGCAGTGATCTGTTCTATGCAACTTTAGGCCTGCAATAACCTCCAGTTATTGGCAGGCAAAATGTCCAATTCGCCAAAAAGCCATTGCACGATTCGATGGTGGTGGTGATTGCATTCCGTTTGGTATGTGCTAAAAACACAATTTCCGTCTAGACTATAAGAATTGCATCGCAAAGGGTTAAAGCTCTGCATTCGGACAGGGTAAATCCCCGCAGCGGGGGCGCTGGGGTGAATGGACTTTGTGAATCCCCCAACAACCTAAAAGCACTATAATACCCGTGTTACATGGAAGTTTACTTAAATATTTTTTTCCCCACAGGGATCAAATCACTGGGAATGACTACCAGAAAAACATTAATAATTGTTTTACTCCTTGCTAACCGTGAGCCTAAATAAGCACCATAGCTTGCCAGTGTAAGATGCATCAAGTTCTTTTTTTTTTTTTTAAAGATTTTGGTCTTTGGATTAGCATCTTCATTTATTATCTGTGTTTTCTGCCTTGTGCTACTTACAGGAAGTTGTTCCTGTACACTTCTAAGCAATGCAATCGAGCCTCATATTCATCCAGGGGTTGCTTCACCACGTGGTGACAACGATGCCAGAAAACTAGTTGGGATACAATGCCCAAGAGAAGTCCAGAAGAACTATTTTTGATAATGAGTGCAAAAGAAATTGAGCATTACACCAATCAACTTTACCACTAACTGAACCACTTCTGCTCGTGTCGTAATTCATGAAAGCAGCTTTTTAAACAGAAAACCAACGCAACAACCCTGCAGTGCTCTAATTCCATCCTTCAAGTTGCATTAAACTAGTTCAGCAAAACATTGCATTCGCTCCGCATTTCAAAATTCTGTTTACTGTGTCAACCAACTCTGTAGCTGCATGAAAACGCCAAAAGCTACTGCAGCATGTATCTAAAGCCCCGTTCTCACGGAGCCAATAAAGCCGCGACTTTTCTGTCACGATTGCAAACTCCATCGTGCGAACAGT
>JAQGCC010002239.1:0-19245 GCA_034698905.1 Xestoiulus laeticollis | reverse complement strand
TCTACTTGTAACAATCTGTTATTGTCCAAGTGGAACAGGTGGCTTTTTATATTCAATTTAAACTTCATTTCCTTTCTAAAGTCCTTTTCAGGGCTTAGGTTTAATTCTTTGCTTCGGGCCTAGTCTTACATACCTACCGAGCTGTTGTCCGCTCACCTATGGTTCCCAACTGATACAACTTTATGTATTATTAATTATCTGCCACTGCCTTTTGCAATTGACGATCCGCCTTAACACCTACAAATACAATGTAGGCCTACCATTTTCCAACAATGCCTCTGAAGAAAGCCCGTTGGCTCAGTGGTCAATGTGTTGGATAAAGGAACGAGGAAGGTAAGTTCTTATTTTCAACTTTAATTTAAGCTCGTTGGTGCTGTAAAAAAACATTAAAATACCTTGTAGAAACTTTAAAGAAACATAATATGAAACTTATTATATATATCATTTTTTAACATTTTTTGTTTCAATTTGATAACTGAAGTTAACCTAAATAAAATTTTGTTAGGTTTCCATTTGATAAATAAAGTTTGCCTAATTGAAGATTGCTGAGGTATCCTTTTTACCCAATTTGACTTTAAATATACCTATGGAAGATACTTTTATTATACCCTAAAAATAAATTACTTGGAAACCTGGGCTAAATTAAACGTTAAAGATACTGTAACCTTATTATATATTGATGGCCAGATAGTTTGCTCGCATTTACATGTACATGAGAGTATTGTGATGCAGATAAGCAAATAATATGTTATATGATAAAAACATGATTTTTGGAAAAGCATGTTGAATAAGTATGAAACTGATTTAGATATTGGGGCACATGTGAACCGGCCCACGAATCTATGCTGAAAACACAGTAAATTTTGTCTTCATTTTAGAAAATGTTAATTACAGTGAAGCCAGTGAATAATGGCCCTCCATGCAGCGCACTACCTGGTTATAAAACAAACTAACCATTATACAGCATGTTTTTGAACTCCAGGTACAAACTCAAACAGTGTAAGAGTTGATCAAGGTAATCACTTTTCACCAATGAACCAAGGGTCCAAAGGTCACTATTAAAAAGTTACAAGGCCTAATGTGTAGCTGGTACATGTACATGTAACATTTAATGGGTTACCTGAGTTGTGGCATCAAAATCGAAACATACACAAATCAAGACCTGGCTGATATGCATTTTAATTTAATATGGGCTAGCTTGCACAATGTTCCACACAGTGTTGGAGCTCACATCAACCTGGTGCGCTACATGCAGCTCTCAAACTTGTGCCTGGATTCTGCTCCATTGCATCAAAGACAGCTTCTTCAACATCAGGTGACCTCCCATTTCTACCTCTGCCTGTGTGATGCATGTTTGGTCGTACTGTCCCACTTTCAAAAAGTTGAAAGTGCACATGCTGAAATGCCCTGGGGTTTGGCAAATGTCCGTTCGAATAGTGTTCTCCACACTTTGCGCCAATCTAGCGTTGCCGTCAGCAAGCCCATAAATGCTGTATGGGCATAAATGCCCAGCATATCAACCAGGTCTTGATTTGTGTATGCTTCCATTTTGATGCCACAACTCAATAACCCATTAAATGTTCCATGTACCAGCTACACATTTGGCCTTGTAACTTTTTAAGGTTCATTGGGGGAAAATGATTACCTTGATATACTCTAACACCAGTTTGAGTTTGTACCTGGAGTTCAGAAACACCCTGTATAGCATATTACCAATGAAATGTGACTTGCACACTCATTCCCTGGGACAGAATCACAATTTTACCTGTGAAGAGCATACGTCAAAGCAATTTTTCGGTTTTGTTTATGTTAAAAAGCATTTAAAATGCAACATCTTAGTTTGTGCATCTAAATTATGGTAATATTTACAACATGTACACGTACATGTTTACATTTTTATACATGTAAAGCATGTATACATTCACGTACATGTGTACAGTTGTACATGTACATGTATATACTTGTGAGGGTGTGTGGCCATCACTTTAGCTGAACCTTCATAAAGCAAATTCCTTCAATTAGAACATCTTATGGTTCGGTCCTAAGCGGGTACCCTATTCACAGGTTTCACTGTAAAAATAAAATTCTACATTTAAAAAAATGTCCCCTTTTAAAAAGTTCTAAAAAAGTCCTAAAATTTAACCTAAAAAATTTCTGAAAAGTCCGAAATATTAAATTTGAAAACGTGTTTGCTACCCTGGCATGGAGCTCAGCATGCAGTCGTATGTGGCCCGCCATGTGCTTTTACACCGTTCAAACGGCGGGCCACCAATATTGCAAATGGTGTGTATTAATGCGGTGGGCCCCAGACCAAAAGAAAAACCATGACATAAATGAAGCTTAAATAAAACTTACTCTTCATTTGAAGCAAACATAAACAACTCATGGTGGAAAAATGTTGTGGTGTCCCCAGTCCTAGCTCATTGTGATGGGCCAAAACAAGATGGCAAACCAGTTGTAAAGGTTCGGACTTTCCCACCTGGGAAAACCCTAACCTGAGGGGACGGGCACCTGGCCCGTCTACCGCTAGCTGACCGCTGGTCTGCCAGCAGTAAGGGGGACCCAAAAGTATGGCACACCATACTTCAACGTTGAATCGTCTCTGTGGGCTCGGTAATGCAGAGTAGGAACCTGCTCGCAATCTAAATACGCATAACGTGTCGTCGTACCTTGAATTTAGAAGAGCAGTCCTTAAACCCCCAAACCCAGTTCGAAATGGTAGCAGAAAATCAGCACTGGTGTGCCACTCTGCATTCTGATTTCGATTATTCGTTTGGACGTTTACATGGTAAGTTATTTTCTCAGCCACGAGGGGTCGTTGCTACAGCAGGGAGAAACAAACAAAATGAGGTGCGCATACTGGTTCACCTCTAAAGCCATCGCAACACTGGACATAAACCACATGTGATGCGCTCAATATGCCCCTGAGGTCATTGTTATCTTCAAATTACAAAAAGCTATGGGCATTCCCAATTGACAGACTTGGCAACATACCACGTTTCTATATGGTCATCGTACTTTTCCTGTTGTGAGCCGAGCAGCAAATTCCAGCTTTTTGATCTTTGGCGAGCCAAACAACACAACTCACTCCTAGCGGACAACACGAGTTGTGTAAATTAAGTAATGAGACTGACAATGTAGCATTTGATATGTCAAACCCGGAAATGCGGGACTTGGAGGGTTGGGAGGTAAACATGCAATACACCTTCATGAGTTAGGTAGGCCTTGCAAGAGTTTTTTCTTTGTCTGTAGCGATTTTTTTCGTGAAACATTTTCTATAGTGTTACAGAAATGAGTGACATCAATTTCGGGCAATGGTGTGCTATCAGGTTTTGCTTCAGACTTGGGCACACCGCAACGAAAACTATTGCGAAACTTCAGCATGCCTACGGAGACCGTGTTTTGTCAAGACCCTAGGTTTTCCGGTGGCTTAAGGCATTTTTAGAAGGTAGAAAGTCGATTAGATGATGAACCATGCAGTCGAAGGCCTTCATCTTTATGAACAGAAGATAATGTCGACAGAATTTGAGATCTGGTGTATTCAGATCATCGGTTGACGGCCAATATGACCATGGAAGAGTTGAATTTTACTCACACCACCATTTATCATATTTCGACCAATGAATTGGAGATGAGAAAAATATGCGCAAAAATGGTTCCAAAAAGCATTCAGCTGGACCAAGAGTTTTAGAACAATAAAATAATTCTTGTGGCTCCTAAGCCTTCTTTAATCACCTGACTTGAGTTATTGTGTCTTTTTCTTATTCTTGAGATTAAAAAATTCACCTTAAGATATGTCATTTGGTACACTTCAAAACAGTAAAATGGCTGTAACAGACTAGCTGAAGGCTATTCCAGCATTTGAGTTCCAGCACTGCTATGAGGAAGAACCGCCTCCAGCGCCGACTTTGTGTCGGCATTTTATAAGTTGGTATCTAGCGGAGCAAATTGTGCCAACTCGCAGCTGGGGGAGTCTAAACGTAGAGTGGCACATTGTTCTAATTTGTTGTGCACGATTGCAGCGCCATCGCACGAATGCAATAGGTGCGACCGTCTAAGGGGTGGTTCATTAATTACGAGAGGTGTTTAAGGGGGGGAGGGGGTCGAGACAAATCTCACGAGGAGGGAGGAGGAGGTTCGGTAAATATCACGTATTTTTTTCTCTGCAAAAGTATGTAAAATTTCCAGAAAATATAGTTGAATTACACATGATTCACACCGACGTTGATGTAGATCAACTGATGTGAATCAAGCAAAACTTTTTCGTATTAATTCACGCCGCCGAAATTAGTTAAACTGGTCACATTAGGGTTGGTCGGATTCGCGCAAACTCGATCAAGACTTGATCTACAGCAGTGCACTTGATTTGGTCGGTGTGAATAGTGTTAGAGCAGATGATTTTACTGAAAATCACATGGTTATGTAGGTTTCAATATTCACTCTTGAGACTGTACGCAAGTCTCCATGGACTAAAAAGTAATAATTGTTCTTTAATTAATTTGTAATAGTACTGTAATAGTACTGTAAAAGTGTTAAAAAACTGACTTTCTTACATACATGAATCAAGTAAGAATTTGTTTTCTCAGCAACTAAATGTCTGATTTAAAATTGGAAAAATGTATTGTAAATAATTTATTCCTCTTTATAATTCGTATAATGTTTACAAAATTCCTAATGCATCCTTGAGGAGACACCATTTTTGCTCCAAATAACTGCCCCAAAAACATGCTTCCTGCCATTTATGCAAAACAGTCAATTACAAATAATAAAACAAGGATTTAGCTTGTGATTATCTTAGATTCGACAATTTGCAATAGTTTCAATCCAGTAAAAGGCATCGCTTACAGCATTTCCCATACTGAAATCTAGGCAGTGTAATCATAGCCAATAATACATGAACTAACCTAAATCTACCACACAAGAATTAATGCACAGATAGGCCTTTAGCCTATGCCAATGCCATGATTACACCAACTAGATTTCGGTATGGTGAATGTTTTTTTATTGACTGTTTAAATGTCGCAACATGATTCAGCGTGATGAAATACTGGAGTCGTGGGAGATTTATGGTGCAGAACAGAATGCTAAGTGCTTAATAGTGGGCTATGTGTCCAATATTGCTGGATCATTTCGATGAGACAAATTTCAGATGAAGAGGACCAGAGGCCACCGCTATGACACCTCACTGTGCCAGCAGATGTGGATGACGTTTGCTTATCCATGAATTGATCGCCACCGGGTCGACCAAGGTGGCTGGCAAATAGCGTGGGCGTCATGGACCTAATGATGTAATAATGGGCTGACAACCAAGGTATTGGGTTATCAGCAAGTCAGCGGTGATCTGGAGCATTAAAGGAGATCTGTTCTGCGACCATGATTAAGGGTGACAAGGAGCATTGTGAACATGGGGGTAAGGATAACACAGGTATAGAACAACATAACGACAATATATGACTAAAATGATTTACAATTATATGCTATATGATGCACTACATAACACTAGAGAGATAAGACTGGAATAATGGTGAGAGGGCTGCTAATCGCCTGAAAGAGAATGCATGGTTAGGGCAAACTAGGGACGTTAATGATGGAGTGTTTTCCTGTTGAGAATAAGAAGTTTACGCATGGCACAGTGCAGAAGTCCCAGTATGCCGGGTTGTTGACGTTTTGCGTGGCGCGAGGATCATGAATGCCATGCTGGAGGCGTTCTGACGCAAAAGCGGGACAGTTAGTCAGAATGTGGGTTGAGGAATGAGGTGTTCCTGCGGCGCACGGGCAGTTCGGAGTTGGTGCAAGATTAAAGCGATGAAGGTATTGAAGAAATCCACCATGGCCGAGAAGAAATTGCATGGACAAATAGTGTAGCGGGTGAACGGAGTGAAGGCGTTGGGCGTCGACAAGGGTCGGAAGGTGAAATGCGAGGTGGTGTTTCCCTAGGGCGCAGGAGGACACTGCTTAGTCCTGATATAGTTGGCTCCATTGAGTAACACATACGTGATTTAAGTATTCTTTCACATAACAGATAGGGAGTAGGTCGTATGACAGCACTGCCCTATGAATGGCCGTCCCCGCTGCAAGTGCATCCGCTCTTTCTTTTCCATCGATTCCTGCATGCGCCTTAATCCACGTGTAGGTGATCGGGACCCCCAGCCTTTGGGCTTGCAGCAGTGCAGAGTGTGTCCTCGTGACAAAGGGGTTTGTCGATGATCGATGACATAGTCGCTAAAAATGCGTGAGCAGGATTGCCGTGCGACCATCCATTCAGTCACTTTTTGAAGTGCGAGGGATTCGGCCTGCCCAATGGAGCAGAACGAAGCAAGTTTGTACTTTCGTGAGTAAATTGGGACACGATCGTCATAGACCACAAACACCGCACGAACCCCCTCGTCCGATTAACTGCCGTCAGTGAAGTTACGCAGGTGGCCTGCTGGTGTAGCATCAACAACCTCTTGCGTTCTTGCTATAAGGTAGGTAGGAGACAGCCGCAGTGCAGGATGGGGTAGTTCTGAAGCCTGCGTGGGGCATTTAATCTGCTTGTCATTGGGCATTGCATGCGTCTTTCTGGAGTACCTGGATAGCGCATAATCCGATTGGGCCTTGATTCGAATCTGATTGGGCCTTGATTCGGAGAGGCAAGGGCATGATTTGTGACAGGGCTTGCATTGACACTAGTGATGCTGTGCGGTACGCTTTGGAAACAGCGATGGTGAATCGTTGTTGGAACGAATCTAGTCTTTTGCGGATGTATTTGTAGCGCAGAACTCGCGACCTGATTTCTGAGGCATAGGTGACTGCTGGTTTAACTGCACGCAAATATAATGCCCAAAGTATGGTGGAGGAGGAGCTCCATGATACGCGGACAATCCTGGAGATGTGACGGTAGGCGACCTTTACTTTGTTGAGTACATAGGTGACATGGTGGGTGAACTTTAAATTTTTTCATCGATAATGACACCCAGCAGGCAAATGGTGCTGACCTGCATGACTGCGGCATTATCCATGGTCACTCCGATCTCTCGGGCGCCCCGTGTGAATGAGATAAGCTGTGTTTTGTTTGCTCCGAATGCCAGTTTCCTCGTAACTCCCCAGTTGGAGATGAAGTTGAGATCCGTCTCAGCTTGGTGCTGAAGTAGATGGGTACTCCTTCCAGACACAATCAATTAGATGATATCTTGCAAATGCCTGGAGATAGCAGCCTAGAGGGAGTCGATGACTGAATAGATCGTCCAACACGATGTTCCAGAACAACAGGCCACAGCGGAAGCACTGAACACATCCCCTTTCTATGCGAAGGTTTGTTGTAGCATCCAAGATCTTAAGGCGAACCGAGCGGTCTGTATGATACGAGTCAATGAGGTGAACCATATTGGCGGGACAGCGTTCGGTAAGAAGCAGCTTTGGTCGAAAGCAGCTTTGATGTCTAGCGAGATTGCTATCACTTGAAGACCTCTCGCTTTTAATTCCTCTATATGCCGTATTGCTGAGCGTAGTGCGTTGATGGTGGACCTCTGCTGTCATAAGCCGAATTGTTGTGTTGAGAAGGAACGGTTAAGGCTATGGGTGACACATGTGACGATGAGACATTTCAATGCCTTGGCAAACACATATAATGAGGTGAACCATATTGGCGGGACAGCGTTCGGTAAGAAGCCTGAGGCGGAGAGCTGGCCACCATGTATGGTCGAAAGCAGCTTTGATGTCTAGCGAGATTGCTATCAATTGGAGACCTCTCGCTTTTAATTCCTCTATATGCCGTTTTGCTGAGCGTAGTGCGTTGATGGTGGACCTCTGCTGTCATAAGCCGAATTGTTGTGTTGAGAAGGAACGGTTAAGGCTATGGGTGACACATGTGACGATGAGACATTCCAATGCCTTGGCAAACACACTGAGCAGCCCAATAAGTCGATAGGATGAAAGGGAGGCATAGTCATCCCTGTGAGGCTTAAGCAGGACCTTGACTATTGCCAGTTTCAATGGCAGAGGAAAGTGGTGGAGGAACAAGCAGCGGTTGAGGAAAGAGGTAAAAACAGGGGCATGTCCCAGGAAGAATCGCTGTAAAATGTCAGCCGTGATATGGTCATCCCCAGGAGCCTTAGAAGGATCCATCCTTCCTATAGCCTTACGCACCTGAGGCTCAGTGAAGGGGGATCGTCAAGTGCAGTTGATGGAGCCTTGCTGCGCTGTCGTAGACAGGAATGTTCATCAGTGTCCAGTGTGTCCTTGGGATAGAAGTGATGTAGTAGTGCATTAGCCAATTCTTGTGGTGTGGTGGTACAGGTGTCTGCTCCCGTGCATATGGTAAAGGGCACCTTTGTGAAGCCAAGCTAACAATCAGTCTTCTGTGCAATGACCACACATTCTTATTTCTTGACTATCCAAGAAAGTTTTGAAACTCCTGATGCTGCTGTCCTATATGACCGTTTTGTATTTGTTGCGGGCAGTGCGAAATGCCTATTCTGCCTCAGCAAAACAAGGGTCGTGTTGACGATGTTTTAAGACGTGTGACCGATCGCTTGAGACTGAGAATTTCTCGTTTGAGGATTGTTACCTTAGGTGTCCAGACGAAGTTGTACTTGCGGCGAAAGCCCTATAAAAGAATGGCTGCATCACAAGCCTCGGTGATGGGCTTTCTGAGTGAATCTGCCAGAGCATCAAGGTCCTCCTGAATACTGCTGATAGGATACGGTCAGAAGTAAAGCGAGCGTCCAGGAGTTTGTCTCAGGTCGTTGTCAAAGGCCTCCCAGTCTGCGCGATTGGTGAGCCATCGGAAGGTGGTTTGGGTCGATGGTTCTAGGGGTGGGGTACTTTGTGCATCTAATCAGAAAGTGATTGCATTGTGATCTCCAGTGGCTTTGATCTCGCAGTCTGTTATCCAACGAGTGACGAAGGGCAGTATGAAGTCTGTGCTTAAGGTGACGTCCATTAAGGATTTATGCGCTCCAGTGGGCCTAGTAACTTAAAATGTGGAGACAATTCTGCGGTTATTGATGGAGAGTGCATGAGCTGCAGTGAAATTGGCAAGAAGTACTCCCTAGGGGTTGGTGACCTCTCCTCCCCATGCCGGATTTTGGTCGTTGAGATCACCACAGAGGAGAAGTTAAGAAGGAGACAGCACCGAGTGAGCGGCATCTAGTTTTGCAAAACTGGGTTCATAAGGAGCCACTGGGCTGATTTAGGCAGAGATGATGAATATGGGGCTGCCCCGGAATACGACTCGAATAACCACTGTCGAGTGTCAACTGTACACATAAAACGGGGAACTGGGAGATCACTTCGCGCATATATAACCGGTGTGTTGCGCAACTTCCCTTGGCTATGTTAATAAGCCTTGTATTCAATTCTATTCAATTCAATTCAATTCTTTACCCTGCAGTCAGCATTTATCATGACATGTGGCAGGGGGCAAAGTGCCAGATATTTAAAGGGAAGAGTATACGGTCGTGGCCGAATTTTTGGGGAACTATCCCGGCATCTGCCTATATAAGCCTATATGGGCGATTACGGTAGGTTGTGGGAAACCACGAAAAACCACAACTAGGATAGCCGACCGGGGTTTGAACCTGGGTCTCCCGAATTCAAGGCTCTAAGTGTAACCACTTAGCCAACTTTGTCGGATACCTTGTAATCTAGATAGTTTCTACACTTCCGATCTGGCCCACTCTTTCCATTGCCGCAAGTTCCTTTTCTGTCTGACAGGACAGCGAGAAGGTGGCAGGGTGGTTGGTGAATGCCATGGAGCCAGGCGTGCGGGCATTGGCGGCCTTGCAATTATGACAGGACAACTTAAGAGTTCTCCCCTGACAGGACATTTGATGAGGGAGTGTTCCCCGGAGCATTAGCCGCACACAAGCTTCTGCGTTCGCTTGTAGGTTTCGCAGACAGCACTGGAATGTCCAAAATGCAGACAGGCAGAGCACTGTACCAGGGGAGAGAAATCCTGGACATGCACTCTCTAAAAATCCAGGTTGATGCGCTGGTCGAAAAGAATCGCATTGCAAAGGGGTGGGATGACTTCGATAACAAGGTTGTAGAGCTGGCGTTACGGTTTGAATGCCGGAAACAAATGCGAGCGGCTTCCTCGACAGGAGCAATGCCAAAACTAAAGTTTCAATACATCATCAGGCGGTAGGCAAGTGGATATGCCTTTGAGAATGATCTGGGGACCACGGCGTATGGCCTGTATTACTCGGAGAATGTCGGTGGCGTTGATTTTTTCCAGCACTGTGGTGTGATGAGCTTTTAATTCGAAATCAAAACTGGCCTTATTGTTAATTAAGAAGATTGTTTTGGAGAGGGCAAAGGTGTCTTGCCGAAAGCTGACGTTTTTGTGGAACTGTTACATGGTTTCTTTTTTGGAGGTGGAGGCTATGGCGGAGCTGAACACAAGTACGTAGGTGGGTTTTGTTGGCTGTGAGGCCGGTGCACTAGGCCAAATGCAGGGCTGGGGGAGGTTCGGTTCTTTATAACAGTTGTCCAAGGCTGTTTAGGGGGAGAAGCACAGGAGGCAAGGCAGTCTAGCCTAGCCAGAATGACATCCTGCTGGCTTTGTAAGCTCAGGATAGTTTAACATGTCTGTGTGCTCAGTGGACGGCATAGAGAGCTTCCCCGCCTCGTGGACCTGGATACGAAGATCCAAGGACAGCCATAGCCAGACTCCTGCTGCCTAGCCACTGCACAAATTAGGGACTCTAACCCTTGGCAATATCCTGAACGAGTAAGGTAGACGAGGCAATCCGATTCGCCCACTTCGGTTGATCCCCGACGCTCTGAACGAATCAGAGCGTAGCTTTTCATTGCGTATCAACCCGCAACAGGAACCGGATAGTAGGCAGCAAGTCACCAGACAGGACATCCTTTGACACATGGACCAGAAACACCAACCATGCGATTAGAACCGCTGGCAGAGGTGGTACAGACCTCAACGCATCCAAATGCGGCAGTGGTGGAGGCACAGAACTCACACACTGCCTTGAATATAATGTTGCAAGAGACATATCACGGAAGGCTCTCTTAAAGTAGACCAGTTACTCCTCCCGAACCAGCACAGTACCCGGCCAACCCATATGCAACAAGCAATAGGCATTTTTAAATGAACTCCACACCAATGAATCCATGGGAGCAATTTTAACTGCAACAGCAGAAATCACAGCAACACATGCTACAGCAGCAAAGACTGCAACACCAAGTGCTTCAGCAGCAATTGCAAGCATAGATAGAAAATCTGCAAAGACAGATGCAGGCTATGACAACTAGCCTGCAGGATCCGTCATGGATGCTTTCCCGTGCGTATCCTCACCCTAATCCAATGTTTTGGGGGTCCAATATAACCCGATGAGGCAGGTAGCACAGCACCCACAGTTCAAGTTCATGAATGGGGGGTTCCACCGATCACCATGGGATCATTATCGCCCATAAGTGAAAAATGGCATACAGGCGGCACAAGCTCCGCTGTATCAGCCACAACAAGCGGCTAAGCCTTCGGTTGGACATCCGGTCCAACCGACAATGGCTCCAGTCATACAGAACTCAAGTGAACCGAGCAAGACTCCGGTTACAAACCCAATGAGCGCACCAAGCAAGACTTCAGTCGTTCGAGATTCCATGCTATCGGCAAAAGCTCCGATATTTGAGCCACTAACCCATCCGGTGTACACACCGATTTTCACAGGGGAGGTAGGAAGTGCGCCCTCCCACACAAACCTATGCAGACGGGCAAAACCTAGGTATAACCTCAGGTGTCCTTGCAGATTTACAAGTGCAGACAATATATGCGCCTGAACCAACCCAGGTTGAATCATTAAGCTTAGACTCACGTCAGCCAGCTACGGAGAACCTAAGGGTGGACCCCTCTCCGGGACCACCTCGCCCCGTAATCCAGAGAAGCGCACGTTGGATTGCCAACCTTTTCGAAAGACCAACGTCCTTATAGCAACTACAAATCTCGAGCGGATCTTACAGGTTCTACCATGTTATGGCGGTGATCTGAAGCAATTTACCACCTGGTTGGCTAGCTTCATGCACTTCACAGAAATACACCATCTGACAGATGAAGAACGCAAGCTAAGTTTTTGCCACATTCTCTTCGGAGCTGCATTTAATTGGTGGATAGTGGAAAAGTGACAGTGCCAACCTTCAAGAACCACTGGAGAAACTCAAATTGAATTTTGAAAAAAACGAATCCGACATCCAGATAGAGGATCGGATTCGCAGAATGAAACAATACATAGGGAAAAACACCTCTCGCTTCTTGACCATGATCAAGATAAATCACCACTTAGAAGGCTAATCACCACTAGAAACTCCTTATAGACACAGGGGTATGGCCGCTGGATACCAAGCCTCCTCCAAATGTCTCGGGAAGATACAGTTTCCAGCGCTACGGACATCTGAAGGATGGGAGGAACTTCTCCAACAGTAGCAATCAGAATGAGAAACCGCACCCACATCGCTCAACCCACAAGCCTGCGGTAGCGAAAGAAGGTGCGCCGGCAAGGCCGGCACTGCATTGTGTGCTCTGCCTAAAGAAGGGCCATACAAGGGCAACATGCAGATCATAACCAATATGGTGACTATCCTGTCATAGCTGACATGACGTACCTGATGGTCAGGATAAACCACCACAAGAGTTTAAACAGTGCTTTGTGAACAACACATTGCAAATTAAAAATCAAACATTTGACACCCTGATCGACTCAGGGGCATCACAGTGCCACAGTGGGTGGCGAAGATGTATTAAGGCGGATATTAGACTTGAACATACCGGTGACCGAGTCAGCCAGGTTAGTCAGTCTCGCCGACCAGTTGACAAAACCCCAGCTCGTCATGGTTGCTTGACTAGAGGTCATGCTGAAGGATCGCTTAGTCCCAATGGAACTATTGCTTGTCCCAGCATTTGAAGGAAATAAAATCCTTATGGGCAACGATTTTCTGCTGGCAGCAGGCATTGTCGTGAACTGGGCTACCAAGGAATAAGATTTTCATCATCCCAAGGAAGTCAGTCACGCGGAATCTACAAAAATAGATTACCTCAAGGGTGACACCACCCTCGGGAGTGAACACACTCCCAATGAAACCTCAGCTAGCACTGTCTGAGCCAATACCTATGCTATGTCAGATTGTGACCAAGGATCTGTCCTTAAGGGAAGACGAAGGCACCAGTCTGACTGGTCCAAAAAGCGACAGTGTAAACAAACTCTTAGAAATACCCTGCAATCTCGCCAGCAAGTTGGCATGCAAGGGCCATCCGAAAAGGACCTTATCTGAGCAAACTCAGAAACCGACAAATCAACCGTCAGGTCAAGCGGAGTCCGATCCGCCAAACCCAAGACCAGCGCAGAGTCGACCGAGTCAAGCGGTATCCGATCCGCCCATGATACAACCAGCGTCAAATCCGCTGAGTCGATTGACGTCGAATTCGTCACATTCACAACCGGCAATGAATTCGCCGAATTCACCAACAAGGTCTCCGCCGCAGCAATCGGCCCGAGATTCAACTTCAGCATTAGCAGATGGCTATAAAGTTACGCGGAACCCAAGATCAGCGCAAAGTCGACTTAGTGAAGCGGTATTTGATCCACCCATGAAACGACCAGTGTCAAAACAGCTGAGTCAAAACGTAACACCCAAAAACTGGCCCCAATGAGGCAGAATACCGGACCAGGTATTGGTGTATGGTTAAACCACTCGCTCGGTTCCAATCCATAGTAATCATGGATTTGGAATCTGAAATTGACAGAACAGTGATCAGACATGGCAAACATGTCGTCATTATGTTCTTAGAATTCACGCGAGAATTCATTTGGCAGCAAGAGATTGATGACTGACTGGGCTGTGGAAAATAATATTCTTCCAGACGAACAGGTGGCATTTAGGAGAGGAAGAGGTACTGCAGACCACCTGACAATTCTTAACTATTATAAAAAATAGACTGACCCCACCAAGCAAAAAAAAACACTCCTTTATTGCGGATCTTACACGGGCCTTCGATTCAGTTGAACACTACACCCTTTGGGCCTAACTAAGAGCCATGGGCATGCCACTCCAGCTCCTTCAAAACATACCCACATTTAACGCTCAACTCACCTGTACCATCAAAACACCAGAGGGCGAAACTTCCATTATCAAGATCACATCAGGAGTGCTTCAGGATGACCCTCTAAGCCCCCACCTGTTCATAATCTTTCTGGCTGATCTACCTAGCTACCTATCAAGATCTAGGGGCTGCAAATTGGGAGAGCTTCAAATACACTGTCTCCTGTTTGCAGATGATGTCCTGCTTTTGGCACACACTCGAAGGGCTCTGTATGGTTTAAGCAATGCTTTTCAAACATATATAAAGCTTAACCATCTGTCTCTCAACACAAACAAATCAAAAGTCATAATCTTTGCATTGAGAAAAAACAATCCCAATGCTACCTATTATAACAAATTCAGATGGAAGGATACCATTTGTCGAAGTAGTGGACTTGTGGACATACTTCGGGATACGCTTTGGGTATAACGGAGCGGCGAAGGATCATCTGGGTGCTCTGAAATCCAAATTTAAAAGACAGGCCTCTGCTCTCCTGAGATTCTCCGTAAATAAGTCAAAACTATGAGGAAACGCATATAAAACTATTGCAAAGAATTTTAAGTCCTCTTCTAACTTATGGCGCACCCCAGTGGGCCTGGTATAAACCCGGGATACTCGATGCGTTTCAAGAAAGGTATGTTCGGCGGGTTTTTGGCCTGAGCCCCAAAACAACATCTTACCTCAAAGATAATGAACTAGGGCTCTACCTAATTAACATAAATATTCTCAAACACACATTTAACTGGTGGATCAAAGCAGCTTCAGAGCCTTTACATAGGAAATCCTTGGCTCAAAAACTGTTCTTGGCATGGTTGGACAAACCTCAGAATAAACAAAAACTACTCAGATAATTCCTTTATCAAATATACCCACAAGACCCGAAAATCACAAAATCCAAACTTACCCCAACACAAGTACATCACCTACAAACGTCCACAATAGCCATGGCCTGTACAAAATTTGAAACCTCTACTATGGATAGGATCATGGCATCCAATAGACCATACAAACAATTCCACTCACCATTATTAACACATCAACAATATTTTCACTTGCCTCTACCATTTTTTAATAAAAAATTCATTTTTCAGTTAAGGACATCACCTAATCAGATATTAACTAAATATGGTGTAATCAAAATAGACCCCGCCGAGCATTGCACCCTATGTATGAATCACCAGATCAGCTGGCAACATTTGATTAGGAACTGCAGAAAGCAAAACTCACATTTCAACCGACCCACATATAAATATTCTAAAAGAAACTATATCCAGCTTTAATATCCCTCTTATCTGGCTAATCTACAGAATCTCATTAATACTGGCATTATCGCAGAACCCCAAAGAGATGCTGAAGTCCTTTAGATCTTCGGAGGACTCAAGCGTCTAATTGGAATGTTTACTAACCCACGTCTAATCCACTATCGGAGATAAAAATGGAAAAACTAAATAGCTTTCCTGAGAAAGGCGAGGCGGGCCGAGTCCTGCGGTGCCATATCGATTTGTACATCTCCTCGACCATGTTGTCCGAGCTGCAACAATTCGCCATTTTGCAGATCTCGAAAAGTTGAATCAAATTGAGCGCACTCCAAACAATTTTACCAAAACTACATTTTATAAAATTGGGAGGGCTGCTTAAATTTTCAAAAAACAAAAATGGAACAATGCACATGCCAAAAAACGTGGATGTATTAAATCCATGCTTTTATAATGATGGGGAGGAGTCCACAGATGATCAGATCTTAGCTGAATATGTAGGACATATCCGAATCCCCAGGCCAAAGAATGACCATGTCAGACTTTGCCGTCTGGACATTAGGCCCTACATCAAAGGAATGGCCCCAAGGCCCGAAAAAGTCACTCCAACTATCGAAAAAGAGGGAGAAAGAATTAGTGGTCAGATGACCTGTTGGTACCAATGGGGGACAAGCCAATCATCCTTTTTCATATATAAGGAGGTCCCAAACAGCACTTTCTTTACACTGTTCCAGCTCTCAGCTCAGACAGTAGTTTCCCTAGAGGTCGCAAATACTTATACTATAGCCAGAGAATAAAGAGATCGGCATTGGTTCTCAATGGCTAAAATTTATACAAGCTCGTCAGATGAGGAGTATATGGAAATGTCTCCGCATCAGTCTCAGGCGGCAACACAGAGCAGCAGGCGGGTCAGCCCCGACCTAGCGGTGTTGTTTCCGGATGACTTACCGAAGTCCATTTTGGAGCAAGCAGCCGAGATCGAGTCCGAATTTCGTGCTAGCTCTGAAAATTTGGACGGGGAGGACCATGGTGAACATCTGACCCGATCCCCGCTCGATAGACCCACATCCACGAGGATGACGGGCATGGCTTCGCCGGCTTTCTTTCAGGGACACACACCTAAACCCGTGGAGTTTGGTGATGGACCTGGCGGACAAAGCGAAGACGGATGCCGTTCAGCTGAAGAAGGTAGCCAAAACTGCCCTTACTGCTAGCCTGGCCGCATTCCAAACAGAACCCGGACGCGTCAGCAATAAAGATGCTGTACAACTCATGCAGTATCACGTTCAACGGAACTTGGTACTGACTGATGAGTTGGAAGCAGCCAACGACAAGATAGCTAGACTAGAGCTCAAAGTTGAGAAACTCCAAAAGGCTGTCAAGAAGTCTCATGCAAGAGTGGTAAAGATGCGGAGACTCACCGACAAAGTAGTGGCAACGTTGCAGACGGCAAGTTTACTGGGTGAGATCCCGCAAACTAGGATTGAGGAAGCTCTGGCGATCCAGACCTCGCTCCCGGTACCTAGCCCCATAAAGGAGACCGCAGCAGTGCCTGCAAAGAGGAGGATAATACCCTCCAAAGATATGCCTAAACCAGCGGCATTGGGACGTAATCCTGATCGGACACTATCCCCTGAAAAACCTATACCGATGACTCCATCGATATAGACTCCGGGTAAGATGCCGGCTAAGAGAGTCATGACTATGGCTGAAATGCGTACGCGCGACACAGAGCGCACCGGAGAAGGAGGCAGAGGGATCAACTGACGTGACGGCACCGGTGGCGCTTATGTGCAGCATCACGTTGTACACCTCTCCAACCGTTGTACTTGAGCGGGTTCGTATGCCCGAGGAACCTCAAGCACAGAGTGAGACTTCCGAAAAGTCATCCGCCTTGTCCTACCCGTCTGAAGAGGAATTCAGGGCAAAAAATCTTAGGAAAAGGCAGCGCAAGCAAGCTCGCCTAGCAAGAGCCGAAATACCGAAGGCTTGCAGCGCTAAGCAAGCTCGCCGAAGAGCCCAAGTAGCAGAGCGATCTCCGCCGGTGCCTGCACCTTCAACCAAGGGGTATGCTATACCCAAGATGCCGCAAAAGGTAGCGGAGACAGCGGCTGTAAAGCCAAGGGTGGTACACCTGAAGCCCAAGCCCACTCCTAAGAATCAGTCATCTATAGTGCCAATATTAGCATCATTAGCTGTAGCACAACAAGCCCACAATCGAAACCAGCAAGGTAAATCGCAAGAAGCCACGTCTTCTGAGGCAGCGAAGTCTGACCCGACTCGCAAGAGGAAGGCCTCATCGGAAGACCGACCGTCCGACCCTGCAAGAATTACGGAGGACAAACCACAGATCCTAAAATGGGTCTCCGTCCGGAAAGGTTCTGCAGACGCTACTGGCCATTTTTGGCAGTACTTGGTGCCAACGCCAAGCACCATCACCTGTGCGTCAACCATTGGGTTGGGACTTACCCCATCTCGGTGGTACGATGAAAACTTGCCGAACAGAAGACCGTCAGAGAGCTGCAGAAAAAGGACTTCATCCCAATCCTCGTGATGCTGTTCCGGTACGAGGAAGCCCAAATGTACCTTCGCCCTGTGTCCTACGATAAAGACGGAAGAATCGTTCCAGAGAACCAGAAGGCATACGTGCTCCTGCACCCAGAGAAGCTAGCATAAAGTCATCACTGGACCAGAAAAGACAGCCAAGAAACCGCGCTTTGCAAGTTTTTGAAATTAATATTGTATTATTGTATATATTGTATGCGTAAGGGGAGGTTCATTAATTACGTGAGATGTTTTTGACGATTTTTTGACCCCCCCCCCCCTTCCCCCTTGGTGAGATTTGGCTCGACCCCCCCTCCCCCCCTAAATTTATTTCAAAAAACAAAATTTGCTTTATTATTTTTTTATTAAAGACTAATATTAAGATTGCATATATCGTTGACTAGATTCACAGTATTAAATACAATTGAACAGTTAAAATACTTAAATAAGTTCAAAAAATCCATTCACCTGCATAAATCATATGAAATGTGTTTTTCTCAGCAACCAAATATCAGATTTAGAATCGGAAAAATATATAATAAAAATTGTGTTTGCTTAAAGTTCCACATTTTTTGCCTCAAGGATGCATTAGGAATTTTGTAAAAATTACGCGAATTATAAAGAGGAATAAATTATTTACAAAACATTTTTCCGATTTTAATTCGGACATTTGGTTGCTGAGAAAAAAAATTTTTACTGGATTCATGTATGCAAGAAAGTCAATTTCTTTGCCCTTTTTTTGCCACGATAAATATTATCGTGTCAGATTTTGCCGTTTATAAGTCCAGAAATCTGTTTTACTTGAATTCAACTCTTTTCTGGAAATTTTACAGTCTTTTGCAGAGAAAAAAAAATACGTGATATTTGCTGAACCCCCTCCCCCCCCTTCCTCGTGAGATTTGGTGAGATTTGTCTCGACCCCCTCCCCCCCTTAAACAACTCACGTAATTAATGAACCACCCCTAAAGTGTTTTCTTGCCATGTACTTTTCCTAACTTCTCTTCTTTCTAAGCTCACAAATGAGATATGACTTCAAAATTTTAAAAATGTCCCTAGTATTAACCTAAGCATTAACTTTAATTTAAAAAGGCAATTAACGTTTTCTAATTCGCATAACCTAGAATTAAACCCCTTCAGTCACCTTTTTGGCTTCTTTGGTGGGGTCTAAGGCGGAACGTCAATTGCAGTGACAGGGTTAGATAACTTAGCATATGAAAACATGCATCAGATTAGGAGTCAGAGATAAGCGGACATCAGCTCAGTAGGTTATTAAGACTGGGCTCGAAGCATAAGTAATCCTGAAAAGGAAATGAATCTAAAGACAAAAGAAAATGAATATAGTCCTGAAAAGGAAATTGAACCGCATCCTGTTCC
>JAQGCC010002238.1:0-19245 GCA_034698905.1 Xestoiulus laeticollis | reverse complement strand
GTCGATATTTTTTACCATTAGCGAAACCCAGTTGTTTTCGTTGGCACACTGCAGTCGCCACCTAGCGTCGATATTTTACCATTAGTGAAACCATAATGCAGGGGCCTGTATTATAAAGGGGGCTATGTCAATTTGATGGTGCGTACACACACACACCCATCGAATGAACACTAATGTTCACAAATTGTCCGCCAAAAAATTCTCTTATTTTTCCCAATTGAATTAAGGCCCTTAAAACATTTGCCACCTTGGTTTTTGATGGGGCCTGGTAACAATCTACATTCTACATGTATGCTCTGCTTCGGCGCACCTGTCATAAAAGTTATAACATACTGATTAAATTATTAAAATTTAATTGCTTTAATTAAAAATACATGTATAGCCTTTGGGCGCCACATAGCGACCAGCGCCGGGCAGACGTCCCCCACCCCCTCGCTACGCCACTGCCCCTACGTGAAGTTGGCAAGGGAAGCTTATGTTTCCTTGTGTTGGGAGGGGCTCCCTTCAATCCCAGGACAAATGCCGACACGAATTGTGTAGCCACGGGCACATCGCCGTGATCGCTCGAATAACGAATGACCGTCCACACATGCATTGTTGATCGCTCCGTCTATGCTCTTTGGGCCGAGTGTTACCATCCACACATCATGCAAATGGTCTCTCCGTGAATATTCCACGGGTGTGTGGATGCACCATGATAGTTTTTATCGACACACCAGTGGCTAATGACCCATTCATGGGTCCCATAGACTTTGGCTAAGTTCGCGGCTCCACCATGTAGAATTTTTTTTTTAATTGCTTATTTAAAAAAAAAATCATTTTAAGGCGGGTCCACACTTGAGCATTTCTTCCCGATTTTGTTGAATGAGCCAAGCGAGCCAGAACAAAAAACCAACGTACAAGGTAAACAAAATTCCTCTTTTTTGTTTTGTTCCGGTTTGCTCGAATTCCAAATGCAGATACTTATTCCAGAATATGAATTATTTATTTCACCTATAGATCAAAGTCCCCTTTAGTAAGACAAACACCTGATTCACACCGACGTTGATTTTGCGTGTTAATTCACACCGCCGAACTCAGTTAAACTGGTCACATTTACATTTCAAGATGGAGGACAACATACACACTATAAAAGTGAAGCCAAGACACTTTGAACCACACAATACAATCAAATTTAATATATTATTTATAGTTTAATTTATTAACTTACAGTTACTTAGTATTTAATTTTAATTACTCACAGTGTTGTTGTGTCAAAAGATCGAAAAAGAAAAAAAACGAAGAATAAAATTCAAAAATTTAAACTGACGCACACATGCAATTCATATTGCACATGTCATTATCCTTGTGCGTTCCATTGCCTTGCACATGTTACAGACTTGATCCACATCAAGTGGAGCAGACAACTTGATTGTATTCGCGCAAACTCGATCAAGACTTAATCTACATCAGTGCACTTGATTTGGTCGGTGTGAATAGTGAAACAAGTCCATTTTTCCATTCAAATTTAGCAATTCGCGCATGAGCTTTCCTTTGATCTAATCAGTTTTACTGACTTTGTTCGGAAAACGTTTGGCGCGCTCTGTTTGGCTCCTTCAGCAGATTCGGGCAAGAGTGCTCAAGTGTGGACTTGGCTTTTAGATATTAAAATTACTGAAAAAGTCAATATCACGTGGGATACCAACCGAAATTCCCGTTTTCTTAATTTTAAATTTAAGAGGATTGCATAACAGAATAAGCCTTTTTTTCTAATAAATTATTTTTTTATTTAATTTTGGAAACTGATAGGAACAAATGAAATATACGAGGACCTCTCATAAATATTCTAGTATTTGTTTACATTTTTGGTTTATGTATTTGTATATTCCGTTTCATGGAAATATTAAAATTGAAATGTAAGACACGGAAAAAATTGCACTGATGAATCATCAGTTCCTGAACTGATGATGATGCACATTGCATCGAATAAAATTCTATAAGTATATTTTATAAATAAATCGGTTGTTAAGTACACGTTGTTTTTTCATTTTTTTCCGTGTCTTACATTTCAATTTTAATCTAAAAACACAGCCTTGAACAACTATAATATCATGGAAATATGTCCATAAAGTTTACCAGACCCTCTACTTTACAGACATATTTCCATGAAATAGAATGTACAAATACATAAACAAAAAATGTAAACAAATAATAGAATATTTATGCTAGGTCCTGGTACATTCCATTTGTTCCTATCAATTTCCAAAATTAAATAAAAAAATAATTTAGAAAAAAAGGCTTATTTTGGTATGCAACCCTCTTAATACATACTTGTGTCAGCGAGAGCTGTCCGGTTGAGATTAAATCTTCCAAGCGCCCCGGAGTCCCTACAATTATGTCCACCTTGAAATAAAATTCAAAGAATGCCCCCAATTGAACATGTTTCAATTGCTAACGAGATTATTAAATTTGCAAACGCTTACTCCGTTTTGTAAAGTGGCTAACTGCTCTTTAGCAGCAACTCCCCCGATAACTAACAATTCGCTGTAAAATTATAATACGGTTAAGATGTGTTATAATCACAATTTCCAATCCTCATTTCCTAAGATAACGACATACCGAATGGTCGGATTGGTTAAATGCTTTTTAAACTTCTGAACTTGCTGAAACGTCTACAGAAAATAGAAAATAGTTACCAAATGTTACTTGTCCTAATTGCAGCCACAAAAAATGTAAATACAAACTTACTTGTTCTGCTAATTCTCTAGAAGGCTGCGAGAAATAAATTTATTTAAAATAAATGTATATTAAACTCATTTCAAGATTTCAAATCATTTTTACCTCAAGAATGATGGCCTGGGGCGAATTTTTGACATTTTTTCGAGGTGCTTCCTCTGCTGTAATAATCACAACATATCAGACACCCGCCTGAACTGCCTTAGTAACCTGTCACATCAAACGTATATCTTACCAAGACTAGAATCATTATCTACAGCACAGGAGGGCTCTGCATCTTTAAAAGCGACATAATCGGTCTATAATTTTAAAAATGGGGATATTCAAAATATATATAAAACAATTGTTTCATTATAGTATTGTATAATATAATAGCTGAATTTAACCAACTTACGGTTGGCGGGTATTTGAAAGGCGTATCACCAAAATTGAATTTCATCTCCGCGTTCTAAGCGAAATAATATCGGATGCTTATCAAAATCAAATAAAGCAAAAATATGCATAAAACAAATTAAAGGCTTGTTACCTTTAAGACTACGGCAGCAAAAAACGACTGTTGTCGTACAAAAGCCGGCAAATTGAAAGCGACTCCTAGTTCTTTTCCATTTTTAGAAAATTTTATGATACCGCCGTCCAAGTCGAGGTAACAACCAATGGTGTCGAGAATGCCAAATGCCTATGCAGAAAAAAATATTGCAGTAATATATCCAATAATTATAATGTTATATATTTTTCAACCAACATTTTTTTAAATAAGCAACAGAAATTTCTTACCTCGCCATAATTATCAAATTGCCTGTTATTAGACTTTTTACCAGTACCACCAAAACCAAACCCAAACTTGTCAGTGCCTAAATTTACACAAAATGGATATTAATTTGCAAGCAAGTGTAAAGGTGATACTGTCCAACCCACCAATTCAAACTTCAGATAGAAATTCTCCAATTAAGCTTATAAGCTCAATACCTAGATCTAGCACTGCTTGTTTTGTCGAAAACCCCACTCGACACAACCCCTCATCCGTCACGGTGGCTTCATAATAATATTTTCCTATTAAAAAGTGCAGGTCAATGGTAGAGAAATACATACTTTGACGGCCCAAAAAAATAGAGAGCAAATGCTGCGGAACCTTTGCTAGAAACTCCTTTGCTAGAACGGCCTCCGTGCCATTCTCTCTGCTCACGACTTTGACACATGAGACCGTCGGGACTCACGGCCAGGGCAGAATCGCGATCGAAAAAACTCATAGCCCATTTGCAAGCTAGAACATTTAAAAAAAATATTCTCGTTTACGATGCTAAGATCTATAGCACATACTTTATCTGCTGAAACTTACACTGAGACCCAGAACCAGCTTTTGCTTTTCCGGTCTTCCCCAATTGCAGATCTTTTAACGTCTCCCATACAATTTGAATAATGGGCAAACAGAAAGCCCCAGTTTTTCCACTTCCAGTTTCGGCTGCCTGTGATACATTATACACAATTGTGCATAATTAACAATATTGCACAACATTATGCAATTTTATTAAAATATTTGGACATTTGGCTTTCCCTTCAATGTTAGTTTGAAAACATGCCCGGTTTCTAATTTAAAAAATAATATAATAACATGATCACCGTAATTAATCCACAAATATTACCATTAATACATCACCACCTCCCAATATGAGAGGAATAGCTTCAGCTTGAACATCAGTGGGCAACCTTAATGAATGAAATAAATGTAAGAGCAAACCGGTTTAAGCTTTAAATTAATTTCATAGCATAAAACTGCTATTTTATAAAGATTTGGCTATCTAAAATTATTTAGTAAATCTAGATATTGAACTCCACATAATTTAAACAAGTGTTGGACTTACATCCATTCCATCTCTTCAACAGCTTTTGCCACTTCGGGCAAAACGCCCATTTCTGTAGAAATTAGGTTTTAAATAGTACACATGTAGAGTCGACAACATTATAGTTGAATTAAACATGTATTTATTTATAAACTTACCTTCAAAAGCACTCATGGAACTTTTTATTTCAGAAACACGAAGCACGATAAACACATTCGATCCAAATGAAAGATGGATCATCGAATGTGCAGACCAAGGTGTATGTAGTGCAGACAAATAGACTGAAAAGTCAAAGGCGCTTTAGCTAAAAGACGTATAAAAAAGTTGACCAAATGGACAGACTGTGACACCGGACAATTGCTCTTTTTACACTCCTTATTTTTGCATGTTTTTGTTTTTGTCTAAAATCTTTAAATAGACATAGTGCTGGATTCTGCACAGTCAAATCGAATATAGGTCTGTATTTGGTAAACTACATATACAGTTCATTTGAATTTGCAGTGACAGTATATACATCTGAAATTATGAATTTCAGTTGTTTTTATATTGTAGTCGGGATCACTTTTGCGTAAAAATCGTTAAAATGGGTACCTTTGGGTATATACAGGGGTGGGTCGTTATTAAAATGTTGCGGAATTTTGTAAAAGTATTTTTAATTATTTATTTTTAAATTCGACCCATGGTGCCCCTGAAGGTTGGCAATGCCACATAGTAGCAGAGCTGTGGAGATGCACATTGGCCCATCTCAAGGGGCTACATGGATTTAAAAAATTAAATTAAAACTACTTTTACTAATTTTCTCTTAATTATAATATCGTCCCAGTCTATTTTTACATAACAAATTTCAATAAGTTTCAAGCAAAAATGGCCCGATGTAACAAATATGTCTTAATTTCTGCCTATCTTGATAAATTTAAAAACTTCGATCCTTGTTTCCAAACTTTTAAAGCTCGTCTGTGATCATCTTGAAACATGGTGAAAACGCTTTTTTCTGGATTTACCTCTTTGGCAAAGGCTACACGGTAAGAAAAACTGGAATAGGTGATACCAATTAGGGATGATCACATACATGTATTAATGTATTGATAGCATGGGAATTACAAGGTTTTAATTTGAAGCTTGCATGCAATCTTCAAATTTTTTATTTCCAATGAGTTTCCCTATTTTTTTTTTTCAGTAACAATTTTTGTACGAATTCTGCACATGCAAACCATGGGAAAAACCGATTCTCGGTAACTGAATTTACATTGAATTTAAATTGAAATTCCCTCATTTGATATATCATTAATAAAACGTATCAAAAGCCTTTAAAAATTCATGAAAAATTTGATATTTCTGTAACAATTTTTTTCCAGCAAAAGGTTAGATCCATGATTGTGATAGGAGCGGGAGGTGGCTTAGCATTTTCCGCATTGGGTTTCTATAAAGGGGACGAGAAGTTGTACAAAAATGTGTTCATGCCGCTTGCTCACAAGTTAAACCCGGAAACCGCACATCGCTTAGCAGTGCTGATGGCCAAATACGAGTTGTTTCCGCAGAGGGACATTTGCAATGGAGATGTTCTGGTTTGAAAGTCTTTAATTAAATTGCAAAATGATTAACCTGCATGTAACAAGATGATTCTAAGCAAGTGTCGATTTAATTGTTAGAAAACCACGGTTTGGGGGATAGATTTTCCCAATCCTGTTGGTCTTGCAGCAGGATTCGACAAGCACGGCGAGGCAGTACCCGGTCTCTTTAAAATGGGTTTTGGATTTGTGGAAGTTGGCAGCATTACACCGAAACCTCAACCTGGAAATCCTACACCACGAGTGTTTCGCTTACTCGAAGATAAGGCGGTTATAAACCGGTATGCTTGCATTTTTTTATAAAGCAAAATGAGAAAAAACCGTTACATTTTCTGTTGTAATCTTTTCAGATACGGGTTTAATAGTGATGGCCATGAAGTCGTGAGCAACAGGTTGAAATCCCTCAAACATCTCAAAGTAGGGGTATTGTGTGTCAATTTGGGAAAGAACAAAGAATCTCCAAATGCAAACGAGGATTACGTGGAAGGCATTGAAAGATTTGCATCGCTAGCAGATTTTCTAGTAATTAACATATCAAGTCCAAACACTCCGGGTTTGCGGGACATGCAGGGGAAAAAGGAACTTTCTGAACTCATTTCCGCAGTTTTGGATGCGAGGGATAAGATCAAATTGCAGAGACAAGTACCTGTGCTGGTGAAAATCGCTCCGGATTTAACTGCCAGAGATTTTCAAGATATTGCTGAAGTGATCATGGCCAAGGTTTGTTTTAAAAACAAAATTAAAAAAAAACGATATTACAGGACATTTAATTTTGGAAACTGATAGGAACAAATGAAGTGTACGAGTACCTAACATAAATATTGTATTATTTGTTTACATTTATTGTTTAATGAAATTTCCATTAAATGTAATATACATATACATAAACAAATAATAGAATATTTATGCAAATTTATTGTTTAAATATATGTATATTACATTTCATGGAAATATAAATATACATAAACAAAAAATGTAAACAAATAATAGAATATTTATGCTAGGTCCTCGTACAATTCATTTGTTCCTATCAGTTTTCTTAAATGGATTTTTCTGTAGAAAATCGATGGGATCGTGATTAGCAATACCACTGTATCAAGACCGGCCGATCTGATTTCGCCTCACAAGCAAGAAGCAGGTGGTTTAAGTGGAGCTCCTCTACGGGACATTTCTACAGCAGCGATTAGAACCATGTACAAATTAACCAAAGGAAAAGTCCCTATAATCGGGGTTGGAGGAATCTCGACGGGAAATGATGCTTACGAGAAAATATGTGCCGGCGCCTCGCTGGTAGAGATATACACTGCAATGGTTTATGGAGGGCCTCCGGTTATTAGTCAAATACAGGAAGAATTGATCGCGCTATTAAGGTAATGCTATAGTTTTTTATGAGTAGTCTAGCAAATTGTCAACCAAATACCTTGTATCTAAATTTTTTAATTTATTTTTACAGAAAAGATGGATTTATTTCCGTTAGCGAAGCTGTCGGAGCCGACCACAGATCAAAATAAAATCTGTGTATATTCCTCAAGTACAATCTTTATAATAATCCTATAGTTTATTTACAATTGTTACATAAAATATATTTTAATACAGCAGTTTGTTCTGTGTGGTTATAATAACCTTCCAATGATTTTTCTGATTTTATTAAGTTTTACACCAGCTTTTAAATAGTTAAATTTAATAATCTAATAATAGACTATTCAGTGAATACGAATAAGTATTTTGAAAAATGCCAAAGAGTTATTTTTTTGCTAGCTAAAGAACAGCAATTTGAAATTTATTGTTAGAGATAAGGATTTAATTTTTTCAGGGGCTTTTGAGAGAAAACCGGAATGTAGGGGAGGCTGAGGAAAATTGCCTCGTATGCACGCATCCGGTTTATTCCATTTTTTTACGATTGTTTTCGCAAAGTTTCGGTCGATCGACGAATTCGACACCGTAATACATAATGATTAGTAAAGTCAGCGCACTCATAGCTACCCAGAATAGAAAATAAAGCATCGTTTCCAAAGAATACTCTAAGAGTGAAAAAGAAAATGACACTTTTTGAGTTCGGATACAAGAGGTGATTAAATAAAAATTATGTTAAAATAGACACCAGTGCAGCGCCTGAAATACGAAAATGTGTAAAATCGTGACTTACCGGCAGGAATAAGTATTGTAACGAAGCACATCGATAAAGCAACCAATAAAATGACGGGCAACTAAAAGTTCAAAAAAAACAAAATTGTAATTTGTGTTTTAACGATATCAATAATGGCGGGTTACAACATTCCTGATCAGAGGTCGCCTGCCAGGAATGTTGCCGGCATTCCAGGGGCAGGAACGTAGAAGATTTTCGTGCAATGTTAACATGTTTTGTATAAAGGTGTTTTTACACGGGCAATAAATATTGCCTATAATCTGGCAATTTTGTCGTCACGAGGGACATCGGCAATATGGGGCAAATGATAAATAATACCACGTTTAGAGATGCATAGAATTGCTCAATATATTGCCTAGTGGCTCCATTAATTGCTCCACTAGATTCAGCAAGCAGTGGCGGAGCATTTAACTGCCTTAAAAATTGCCCGTGTAAGAGCACCTTAACATTCATCGAGGGGCAACAAGGTAGTGGCCCGAGTAAATATGGGTCTTACCGTCAGGTATTTCCAGTCTTGATCTTGCTTTAAAGGTGATGGTCTGGTAACACCTTCCTCCCGCTCGACTTGGTAATTTCCCAGTAGCAAATCGATTGCATCTTGCCGAAAGCCGTCCGAAAAGTTATTTTTGTAGTAACGTATTAGCGAATTCCACCCGTCTTTCATAAGACCTTTACTAGTTCGCTTTCCGGTTCTGCAAGACATGTCCGCATAAGGTGGGCGCCATAAATATTAGGTATGCTACATTATCGGAAACCGTACTCACCGAGTAAAATCTGTTTTCAAAGCACCGGTTCCAGAATATTGAATGCTACAAATGTCGGCATTATCGGCCCAAACTGCAAGAGATAAAAATTCCTTCTTAACTCATTTTCTGGGGTTTTCTAGGACATATTTATGTAAGTGTTAAGTGTATCAACCGTTTTTGTAAACAACTTCAAAAGATGACTGATCTTCGACACGTTGACCTTCGTGCAAAATTCCCAATCTCTAAAATCGTATCCAAAAATGATTATAAAGCAATGTCCCAGTTGGGTCGTTTCACGTTAGACTTACAGTGAGCTGGTGTTGCAAGGATCGCCTCGCGAGCAAAGACTGAACCACGTTGGTCCGATCGAGACAATCTATGCAGTTAGTCCGAAACACCCCTTTCTGAGTACACGGTACGCTACCGTCTCGGAACCTCATGAAGTAGCTGAATTCCTCCTGATCCTGAGCTACTCGTTCCAGGAGAATGGACAGGCGGTCCCAGCGCATCTTGCTGCATTCGCGGTGGAAGTCGAAAGGTTCGTAGCGGATGTTTGGAATGCTCGTGCTGTGCACCATTTCGGCCAGGGCTCTTTCCAGATGATGTTCCGGCCCTTTGTGATCAATCTTGTAATTAAGCGTTAAAAAATGTTACTTATACTCTATTTCAACACAACCAAAAGCGAAATCGTAATAAGACGGCTTACTAAATTAATGATGACTTGCTTTCCGTATGTATACACTTGGCTGTCAAAGTGACGCGTGAAGCCATCGACATGATTCAGTATCGGATTTAACACCGGGGCTGGCTTATACCTCAGGTTCGGGCGTTGCGACCAAAACAGTGGAATCGATCCACGGGTCTAAAAATTTGGAAATCCAAAGCGACCATTTAGCGATAGTGAATAAGGGAACTGATGTACTAAATTCTGATATAAATACCTGAACGAAAGAGCATCGATCATCATTAAATTCGATGATTTGCTCAGTTTCCACAAAATTTGCCGAATGCCCTTCGGTATCGATGCCCCTCATAAATAAGCGTGTGCCTGCCCGAAAGCAACTTCGCCGCGAAATTAAGATCCAAGAAAACGTTTTCTGATTCATGATGCAGGTTCGGATAGATACGACTGGTGATGGAAATCTCGTTAAGGAATTTTGATAAATTAATGCAAAGTATATCGGCGTTTGAAAGGATACATCCGTGAATAACCGGTAAGCAGAATCGCGAGAGCTATAAACATTCAAGGAATTATAATGCAATCCAGATGACGGTTTTCAAAACATGTTTCACGGAATCTGTACCTCTGTCTGTTGAGCCAGTTCTTGAAGCATGTGGCCGTTCCAGATGAAACGCTGATCTGCTCTTTCGATTAGCGACATGCTTAAAAACTCTGGAGTGGTGTTATGAAGCCGCTGCAGCGTGTGGCTTAAATCGTACGAGTAGGAAAAGTAAAAGTATTCCGTCTGAAGGGCTTGCTGTAGCATCGCTAAATAGGAGCGATTATCTTGTATTTGGGAGTCGGTCAGATGGAGAGTTGTCTTCGAATACGATATCACTTCCGTGCCGTTGACTCTCCAAATCGGTTGCCCGTTGATGTCACCCATTTTTAACTTGTGTGTTATAACAACCAAATAGGGACCTAAAGTTGACACGAATTAATTTTGAAGAAATGTTAGACAAATGGAATCGACAAAAATGTACTATTTGTACTAAATGTTTCATTTCACATGATTACCAGTCATAAATAATTTATCATTTTTCAGCTTAAATGTACATTTAATACTCAGTTATTCATAAATTAAATTCATAAAATAAAAGTGAAAATAACTAATTCAATTTATGAGTAAGTTTTTTCTTAAAGTTTAAACTGCTGAAATCGCTTTGAAAAATATACAAAATTGGCTTTTGTTTTTACTCATTTTACTAATCGCCAGACAAGTGATTAGATTATTCAGCCTCGGCCCTTGACTGAATTAAACCTTGACCTTACCTGCCAATAAATTAACAGTGCCCATGATACCACAAATTGTCCTACTGGAGACATCAGGAGGGATTTGATTTTGTTTAGCTACAAAATAAAAGCAAGTAATAAAGGGCTATTTCAACAAACCCACATCACAAGTACTTGATTCGGTTCAGAATAATAATAAAAAAAAATACATGGAATTTAAGCTGCGAAAACAAGATAGTAATTAATTACACCCTTGAAATGTTGATGATTTTTTAATTAAAATCACAAGAAACTGTTGTAACTTGAGCAATAATTCCAACATCAACATAAAACAGATAATCCCAGACCAATAATTAAACTGCTATAAAGCCATTAATTAGGGAAATTAGGTTAATTTACAACTGGTACATTTACCTTGAATTTCAATGTCATAATTCAGTCTATCAACAATGATCAATTCCTTAGGATCTTCTAAGGGTTCTATATAAAATTTATCCGGTCCTATATGACTGAAACGAAATAGAAAAAGCTTAGATTATTGACTTGCAACGTTTACAACTTTAATCGATTTGTGAATTACCCTCATTAGTACAAATACAAGTTACGAAAGTCATTACCGGTTTCAGCCTTTTATATCATTTAAATTTATAACAAATTAAATTAATTTTTAACAAACGAACACTATAGGTTATATAATTCTTAAAGAACTACGAATTACACTTTATCTAAACCCAAATAAAACGTAAAAATAGAATAACTTACAGAGTCAAATCTTCATACACCTCCGCACGGACGGCCATTTTGGAAAAATGGTGATATTAAAACCCTAAAAAGGTGCTGCCATCTATTGCCTGAAACTCACAACTTTTATGGAAAACCAAAAATTCCAACCAAAAATAATCTAATACATGTAAATGCAAATCGTGTAATAAAAGAGCAATTTTAATGCGGAATAATGAGCTTGAATTATATTCATTTAATTCAAATAGCATAAAAATTAATAAATCTTCACATAATTTTGCATAACTTAATTTCAAAAAAACAAATACATGGAGATGCACATTTCCCAGAATAGTTTCGACAAAAGCGAATTATCCGCCAAAAGTACGCAATTTTTCCACCAGATCTAAGCTTAAGGAGTTCAATGCCGTTTGAAACTCAATGCCGTGATCACGGCGAATTTCACAGATAAGCTGATCCAAAAGAAGCTGAGTTTCTGTAAAAGTAATATATGCAATGTAAGGCACATCGGTTCGTCCTAATACAGATGTACAGCATTAAAATGATACAAGGCAATGAGTTCGGTATAGTCCACCAGATCTAATATCAAACACTATTACTTACCAAGATCGGCTTGCTCCGAACGAGTGATTCTGGCAATAATTTCCAAAATCGGTACCATGTTTGCTATGGCCTAGAAAGAATTACAGATATAGGTTCTAAAAATGAGAACGCTACTTTAAAAAAAACGGTCAACGATTGCGATCAATACCTGAGAATGCTTCACTGAGAATAAATATCCGAAACACTTTATGATCGTTTTGTTTTCATTAAAATCTTTACGCAACGGAAGATAACGCAGCAAAACAGGGAAAACCTAGAAAGCAAAGACAGCGATGAATCATAGTTATGCGTATTTAATTAGTAAAAATGCATAGGTGAAGATGATGCTAACCTGTTCGATGGGCACGGCCTGGATATGAGTTAGAATCATGCGAGCAACAGCACCGCAGATGTTGTCCAAGGCCCGAGGATCCACTTCCTTGCCAAGATTATTTGAAAGCAAATTAAGAATGGCAGGATAATGTCTTGGTTGTTTATATTAAGGAATCCCGGAACATAAAACTTGGCGAACATTATGTTCAGATAAAATTCCTATGATTTTAAGATGCTTAAGGATACGAAAATATGGCATCATGACCAAACTCCGCTAATACTCCTAATCCGTAAATTGCGTTTGAGCGAACTTCTTCGTCTTCTTCGCTGGCAGCCGAAAAAAACAGGGGGTAGAGATGCGAAACAAAAGGCGCTATGCTTTCCTTCAAAGCGGCCACGCTTTCGGCGAGGATGCCAATGGAAAACGACTTCTCGGCCACGGTGTAATTCCGTTTCTGAAACGAATGGTGCCGAATAGTAAGCCAGTTTTTTGTTACGGATTGATGCTTTGAAGCTGCGGTGGCAAACTCACTGCTTTCGGCATAAAGATGGATAAAATCCCGGCAAAGTAAGGTGCAAACTGGTTCCCTGGAACGGCATTTCCTAAAGACGGGATAATCTCGCCCGCATACTCTATTAGCATCGCGTCGTGCTCGGCATGCTGATCGTCAGCATCGTCGGCAGCATCCTCCTCTGTTTGATCTTGGCACGCAACCTTTCAAATGAAATTTAGAAGCAGGCGATTGAACAGTCATCCCAAGAGCTTGGATCTATACAACTGATTTGAATTTAAGTGAAACAGTCATCCCAAAAGCTTGGATATTTACGACTGGTGATTATAAAGTCGATGTGGCCAGTTACAGTCTTGTTAAATATATGTCTAAGAACTGAGAGCGACACCTACCTTGGATTGCAGAACATCCTTGACGACAGAGACAATATTGGGAAGATGGCCGTTTCCTTTTAGAAGCACGCTACCTAGGGTTTTGACAAGATCATTGATGACCTCCAAAGCTGCCATGGCGACGATGCGTTCCTTGTCTTCGTGAACAAGCACAGTCAGCTTCGGGAGTAATATGGTCACCATTTTTTCGACGGCTAAATTGATTAAATATCTCCCAGTCATTGTTGCTCAAAATAAAAATTTGTAAATTTTGAAACCATTTACTCACCGGCTGTTCGCTCGTTTCGTGCAGGATCTTCGTCGGGTGTTGCTTTCAACCCGACGTACAGAGTACAGCAAAACTGCCCCAAAGCACCAACTGCTGCAGCACGTATCGACGAGGCCGGATGATCCAACAAACGATAAGCCTCTTCGGACGACTTTTCCAAAAACGGTAAGAATGCTAAACTGCGGGCACAAACACAATTGGAAAACATGTTTAGGATAGACGAGCAAACCTGAATTTTGAGCCAGTAAACTAACAATAGATTTACCCAGTATTGGAAGCGATTTCTCGCAGTGCGCAACACGTGTCCTCCTTTTCGTCCAGATACGCATTCTCCACCGTATATCTGAAGAAACGTCAACCGTTATGGCATCTTTAATCGTGACGGTGTAGAAAGAAAAATTTAAAATATTTACCCGATCCCATCGTCGTCGTCATCATCTTCCGTGTCCTCGTCATCATCCTCCGTAGCTGCAAGGTCCACTTCCCCATCATCATCCTCGTCGCTTAAATCGTCAAAAAACGACGAATGAGCGCCGGTTTCTTCGCTTTCTCTAACCTTTGATGGAGAAACATTTTTACGCTCTGCGTTTCGGTAATTAAAGTTCGCAGGTTTTCGATTAATACGCACCACGACGCCTTCGCAAGACAAAAGGGAATTGATCATGTGCTGAATAACGGAAGGCAAATACGGAGACATCTCCTCTTTTAAGACGGTGGAAACTGATGCGAAAAGGCCGTAGCTGTCGTAAAATAAAAGCAACTCGTACGTAATTAGGGCAACAATGGAGCCGATGATGAAAATGTCGTTGTGCATACTAACGTGCATCGCCTCATGTCGGGATCATCGACAGTTTCCAGGAGATTCAAGCCCAAGTTCATGCACTCTGGAACCAGAGGCTGAAATTTTTCGGGTCCGATTACACGTGCCATTACTCCCAAAGTATCTAGAAGAAGATGACCGCTATTTGTAAACGTAAAAGTAATTATCGTGCTACTTAAGCACCTTAAGAAACCTAATTCTTACCTAATGACTGGATGTGAACAGGCATTGTTTCGGCAGTTCTGGATTGAGTGAGGCAATATATAAGTCGTCTCATAATCTCATCGAAATACGGAAGCATCCCCTGCTTGACAGCATTTGCTAGAGAAATAGCACATTGTACAATACTCGCGAGAAATTAGGCTTCACAAATTTACATTTAAAACCTACCGGTTGCTCCGATAGCACTGATTGCAAGCTCTTGAATATTTATGGAAGGCAGAGTCAAGGCGGCGAATAATTGCTCCATTATAGATGGGACATACGGGGTCAGTTTTTCGCCTGTAAAACAGTATACGCGTGTTAGAACCCGGGTTGGCGCATGTGGAAATCGTGAAAATGTTATTAAAAGGACGGCTAACCGAGGCTTTCGCAGAAATTCTCCAGAGCGTAAAACATTTTCGTCGTACTCGGTGGATCTTTTTTACCCTCGTGCAATTGAATGCAAGTTTGTTTTAAGCACTCGAATAACAAGGGCAAAATCTCAACAGCATAATCGGCTATTTCTGGCTGTAATTATTTAAAAAAATAAACGTTAATCGGCAAATAAAAAAGTTGGATTTGCTAAAATATTGATCGAAACAGGATTAACTTGCCTGCAAATGCTCGGAAAACTGTCCTAGAGCAAAAAGAGCTGCATTGTGCACAACAGGATGCGGATTCCGAATACCCTTGCACGTACACTGAATATAACTTTGTAAATACCTTAAAAAAAATTATAGTTTTGTGAATCACTGAGAAAGCCGTAACACAAAAACGTGTAAAGATGTTAACGGCTTACTTGTTCCTTATATGATCAGCACATCCTTCGGCTGTCACTGCAAGTGCAATATAAGCTGCTTTATGATAATAAGGATCGTTACTAGTCAATGCTAGCTCTACCAATTGCATCTACATATTAAAAAAATTAATTTAAATTGGATAATTTCTATGCGCAATTGCCAATAAAAGCAAAAAATCTCAACTCACCAATGGCTGAAAGAGCTTTTCAGGCGGAAGATGTAATGCAAGAATGTCGATAACCTATGAGAAAGCAAAAGATGTTGTGGATACAACTCCAGAAGCTGCTTAAAATTTATTCGAGAAAACAATGATTAATTACTTGAGCAGACACAGATGTCGGAGAGTTGGCCTCTGCTCCTTCCAATGGCATGTCGTCATTGGTGTCGTCACCATCAGCTGCCGGTGTGCACATAATGGGGAACAGGACTTTTAATATTGGAGATACCAGCTTGTGCTTCAATATTGCCTAATAATATCCAGAATATGTCTACCAATAAATTATGCGCAATGACAATAATATGCCGTATCTATTCGTGTAATGGCCCCACCATGCACAAAAAAGTTATTTATGAACTCTACATTTAATAATTTTGCTCCACCCATGTACAAACCTTCTTTTTTAAACTTGCTAGCCAGCTGATCAAAGCTATGGCTTTAACACGAATCTCATCTCCCAAACCGGAGTTGCCCCCAATCTCCAGGAGTAAATCTACAACGGTTTTAACGTGAGGTGCCAAAACACCAACGGCGCTTTCGATTAATTCGTCAAAAATTTGCAGTGCCTCGCAAGCCTTCTCCTGGGATGATAAAATTCAGTATTTAGGTTATAACACACCTCGAGACAAATATTTCACGAAATGGTTACCTCGTCTTGTCCCACAAGTTGCCGTATAACTTGAATAACTTTGGGCACAACATTTTGAAACATGTGCTGATAACAGAAAAAAAGATTGTGAATGAATTGTGCACATTTAACAACTAGAAAACAGAAACCTGATAAAAATAAGCCGATTGACTTCTCACCATTTCATCTGATCCAACCATGAAAGTTAAGGCAGTTAATGCCTTTATAGTGTAAAAAGGAATGACAGTAGAACTAGGATCTTGCAACGTTTTAGCTAGCAGTGAAAACAATCCCTTCAAGTTTGGCTGTAGCTGTTCGGCAGCAGAAGAAGCAACTATACTCAACACATACACCCCGACCTCAAATAAAAATTAAATGAGTCAGCTATGCGGTAGAATATTTTGGCACAACAGCATCCATTAGAATTTCCAAAACATCTACCTCTCTGTTATCTACTCTCGGACTGGTTATGGAGGATTGTAGAAAATGGAGCAAATCCGGCCAGCCATTCCTAGGAAGTTCGATTTTGGCAAGAGACCCGGCAAGCTGTGCAACTGCATTTTTGACAGACTTCCTAAATTAATTCCCAAACAGAAATGCGCAAATCAATTTATAATTGCCCAAGTGAGTATGCATAAAAATTGTCGTATACCTACTCTGTTTCAGCTTGCAATGATTTCAAAACACCCAATTTTATCCTAAAAAAATAATATGAATCTTAGGTCGCACACTTCAATCAATGACTACAAAGATAGCAACTTTCCAAGCACAGACCCCTGTTGATGATCAGAGCTGAGTTTATTCCAATGCTTTTTCTTCCCAATTTTTCTACGCAAAAGAACAGCGGCATATTGTCGAACCTATTCAAAAGCATTACAAATACATGAATGCAATAAGAAACATTTGAGCAACACTTGCACAATCTCATATAACTTTATTTACCTGAGAATTTGTCGATGAACATAAAATGGAGCACAAGGTGCCAACCGTATTAGGATCTTTAAACACAACTTTCAATTCTTGAGTTGCCTAAGTAAATAATATATATTATATATATCGAATTAACTGCTTTTTACAACACCATCATAGTCAACTATCATAATAAAAGACCACAGTCAAGTTTGCTAACAAACAAGATAAGAAATGTGATAATCCAGAAATGAACATAATATATGTCAAGAATTTTTAAAGATATTTTAGAAAAACCCAATGGTGAGCTTTCAAATTAAAAACTAGGAAAAAATTAAAACTAAAACACACTGGGCTAAACTGATCAGTAAACTGGAATTTACAATACCGAAAATTAAAGGCTTATCATATATTGTCAAAAATAATTATAGGTATTATTCACAAATTCCAGACATTCATGTATATAGCCCAAACTTTGGTCCAAGGCAAAACACTAAATTGAGTTAGAATAAGTACAGTGAATGTTATAATGCAAAGTTAATGAAATTATAAATTTTTGATTATTTTTTATATTGAAGTTTGATTTCAATAATATAATTCATACACACTATATAATTTCTGTAACTTGTCTAGACCATAAGAACCCACGTGCTTGCATGCTGTCGTTCATAATTTCAATCTTTCATCTATTTACATATATCGTGGCTGGAACTTATTATTTTTAATGAATTGCATAGATACTGAGTAAATGACAATACATGATTCACATAAATATTTCCTCTTACTTGCAATAAAACCTTCGTTTCAGGAACTAAAAGTCTTAACAGAATTTCTTCTAAATTGGCCATTATCGTCTGCAGAACCGGTGGATGTGAAATTAATATACGTTAACATGAATTAATAAAAATGCTAAGAAACATTTAATATGGGAAATTAATGAATAACAAACTTACTTCCTGTTACCAATTAATTTCTTTCACAAAAAATTGATTATTTTACAAGAAAAACGGGAAAATTTGAAGAGAATTTGACAACAGCATGCTTCCAAGTTCACGTAGGTTTATATTTGACAGTGTCGCCAAAGAACTGGAGCACAATTTTTCCCCTATAGGGTGACACAAAATTCAATTAATTATATCATAATTCTCTATATTTATAAATATTTATAAAATATATATAAAAATATTTAAATATAGTACTTACTTTCTTGGATAAAACTACAAATTGAACAAGTTTTCCAACAGATGCTCTAACGAACTCCAGCTTCAAAACCTAAAATAAAAATATTTTAAAAATTGGCAAAAGTAGGTTTGCAAAGTTAAAATCTTCACCTTGAACAAAAATACTAAATGAAATTATACAGAGAAATTGCGTACTAGATATCAGGCATGAAATTTAATATTGTTATAAAGTGGCAGAATTTGTCTATTTTCATAAAAAATATATGGCAATTTAAGTTACTCATTGCATAACGTTGTAGAAATTATGATAAAAAATAGAATATAGGACAAACACGTATGACAAAACAGATGACAAAGACAAATTTAATTGGTAAAGGCACAAAGGAAGGAATAATCATGAGTCTGTGATCAACCGACAACCCTCCGTAACAACTCCGTACATGTACTCCAAAATCACTTAAGGTCATTTTACGAACAGCTCCTTGGTGCAATCTTGGGGTAAAGTTCGGTTTAAGACAATGTTGCGAATCTTCCGAAAACTTCGATTTTAGGGTTTTCGACGACGAAAAACATCCTGATAAAGTAAAAAATAAGCGCGGAAACGCAGATTTAGCGAGATATAACAATTTTAAAAACTTACTTTTGGGGGAAAACGAAGGCAACAGCAATATGACAGCACGTAGAGCCGACCAAT
>JAQGCC010002237.1:0-19245 GCA_034698905.1 Xestoiulus laeticollis | reverse complement strand
AAAACTGATGAATTTTTCCAGAATTTTTTTGTTTTTCCCTGAGTTTTCCCGGTTTTCCAGGGCGTTTTCAATTTCCCTGAGTTTTCCCAGTTTCCAGGTTTTCCAGGGTTAGCGGACACCCTGTTTTCTCTTAGTATTGCAGAAATCCTCGCAAACCGTAGTAGAGTCGAGAATCCGCATTACATGTATGGATTCACAGAATTTCATAAATGACAAGAATCTAAATTGCTACACATTTTTTACACACTGTACTGATGAAATATAATTGGATATAATAAACTTGGAAACGGGTTTATTGGATAAAAGCATATCATCTTTTCTCCCGCAGTCATTTTTAGGGAACTCGATACATTCGACAACAACCCAATCGTAGAAAAAAAAAACGTTAAAACAAACTACTAACTCTGCCTCACGCGTACATGTCCTCTTTGTCGGCTCCAACCGCATCTCCTTCCTCGATCGAGCTGAAATTCATGAAATGCGAAGGACGGTGGACCTCGTGGTAAAATTCCTTGGGGTTGGCTAGCTGGAGATCGTACTTCATGTTGGGGTCGTGACGCACACCTAAAAATAAAACCGTCCTAATTAATAACGTTGCTCACGATGACAATTTTCCGAAAACTTTGCAACCCGTAGCGCGTTTACCCATGAAATTGTAATTCCAGGAGAACTGGTTGGGAACCATGAAGAAGCCGAGAAACCTATCTGAAAGCAGCATTTGAACTCGTTCGTAGTGGGACGGCAAGTAACCCTTGGGATTGTTTCCTCTATCGGTGTTCTGTCGACCCCACTCGAAACCACTGGGAGTAAGTTTGTACGCAGTCAGCGAGCATGATCCAGGAGTGAAACTGAGGATGAAAACAACAGACTTTCATTTACAAAACGCCGAAACGAGCTAAAATCCGACGGCATTAACATTTTGCAAACTGGATAATGGAAAAGCTCACCTGCAAGTGATGATTATCGTCTTCTCCCCGTCCCACGACGAATTGTCCGCCATGACTTTGGCATGGGTCGTTATGTCCTGAGGCGACAGCTGGGGCAGCTCGTTCGGCTGGGTGTGGATCCACCCGAGAGGCTCCATCTCCTTGAGGTACTCGTGCTGAGGCAGCTGGCTCGGAAGATGGACCGTCTGATGCGTTCCCCACTGCGGCGGCATCACGATGCAACGGATTTCCTTCACTTGAGGGTTATCCGAAGGGCTGACTCCGTAAAGGTAACCGGCAATCTGGGCGGGAGAACAAATGTGCGGACGTTAGATCACTTAGCTCGTGCTTTCGACGGTAATAAAGGGGCGAAACCCACCTGCGCTCTCAGATCGGAAATGACGATGAACTTTTTGAGAATGTTCTTGGGTAGGATGTAAGTGTAGCCGGTTTCCTTGATGTCGTCCGACGACACGTAGATGTGGTTTGTACGCAGGTGCAGGTTGGTGGCGGAGATGGCGCGCACACGCCACTCGGTCTTGGACGAGAACGTGGCCGTCTCGTAGTTGCTCGTGGTGGACGTGATGATCTCGTCGCCGTGCTTGTTGACCGTGCGCGTGGTCGTGGCAGTCAGCTGCGACTGCTCCTTCGTCTGCTTCTCGATCTCGGCGATCTGCTGTCGCTGCGCCGACGGCGCGGAAATCTCCATGCCCAGGATGATGTCGCGGATTTCAGACTGCGTCAAGGAGGCGACGTTGACGCTGTAAAAAGCAAACGAAAGTCATTGTCTGCCGCATGACGATAGTCGGCGATGCAACGCGCGACAACTTACTTGTTCTTTTTGCCATAGTCGGCCAAAATGAGATCCTTCAGCTGCATTTCCACTTTGATCCATTCTTCGTCCGTCAGCGTGGGCCAAATGTGATGCGGCTCCGTGATTGTGGTTTTGTCGGGCTTCAGGATGACTTTCGTGCGGTCGTTGTTCACGTGCAGAGCTCGCAAGATCAGGATGAGACGAGAGAATGCCTAAAGAGAAAGCCAAAAATCAACGACACGACCGAATTTGAGACAGATTTTGTTCGAACGCCACGAAAAATCCGTGGGCAGCGTACCGTGTAGGAGGAGATGGTCTTGAGCCAGTCGTCGTACAAGTTGAACAGCACCATCTGCGGCTCGGTGGCCTTCAGGATGAGGTCGCCGAACTTCTCGACCTTCAAGCAGGCTTGAAAGGGAAGCTGCAGCTCGCTACCCTTGATCACGATGTTCGGAAAGTCGAGCAAGTGCACCTCTAACGGATCCAACATGCCCTTTCGGGTGACGATGATCTGCTTGGGCTGCTCTTCCACGGGCAGCGACCGAATGAGGGCGGCGACTTCCTCGGCAGTTTTCCATTTCGCCAGCTACGGGAAAGCAATGTCGTAAAGCAGAAAAGCCTCTATAAAGTAAACAGGATAGCTCCTCGGAAAGGGGCCACTTACCTGACCCAGACGTTTTTGCCCGGCCCACACCGAAGTGTGGATGATCTTAAGAAAGAGTTGGCCGGTACGGGGGTTGAAGATGAAGATGGCGCCGTTAATCGGTTTCGTGGTCAAATTTCCTTCAAAGGTCTACAAAATAATCATTGCGGTGCAATCAAACAAAGCAGAACCGGAACGAATATAACAACGGGAGTAATTGCGATACGCTACCTTGTGAATGGTGACTCTGTACACGTTGGTATCGTCTACGAACCAAATGATTTGATTGGAAAACAGTTCGCCGTAATTCTGCGACGACAAGTAAGGCTCGGTAGGTTCCGAAGAGTACAGCTGGAGCCCTTTGCGTATGCGTTCTCGGAGCACGTAGAGCGCCGGGTTGGCTTTCATAATCTTGGCCATCGCCTGTTGAATCAGCGGCTTGCATCCCGGGAACCAATTACCGTATGCGCTGCAACGTTCGTAAAATAAACGTGATGTTAGCTTCCAAACTGGCAGAAAGTAAGGCACCGAAACCGGCACACACTCACCTGTGCAAATTGTAAGCTAGATCGATGGCAATGAGGACTCCTGTTGGGGACGGGTAAATGGACATGTTGTCGGTGGTGTAGTCGAGGAATTTGGCACGAGCGTAACGCTCGATGTCGTGCGAGTCGTAATCTCCCCATCGAAGCTGAACATCGATCCAGTATTTTTGGGTGGTGGTGCCGTCCATCGTGTCCCTGGCAGAGAATGAACAACAAATTGTAATGCCGATTTTTCACAGTGGCGAATAACATCTTATTGCAACAAATAAAAAGTAACACCCGTTTACTTTGAGTCTGCGAGGAGAGAGGGACGAGACACGTTCCACTTGTATGCTGCAAACAGCAAAATATCGGCGCACGAGCTGTTCATTTTGTACGATTTCCTCGGATGAATCGTTTCCTTTTGCACGGTTTCGATTTCCAACGCATCCAGTTCCTGGTCGAACACCTGGCACAAATCCATGACCACGGACTCGTGGATCTTCTGCCACAAATGGGCGCGAAATATCTGAATCAGGGAGATCTTCAGGGTGGGGATCTTGCCGTGCATGAAAATGCCGGTCAAATCCAGCTGGACCTGGAAACCCACGTACACCTGCAAAGCAGAGACGAACAAGAATATCAAAAATGATTTCTTGTGATCGCGTTTGGTTCGATACCGGTCGATTTTGCAAAGATTTATTTTCACATCGGAGCCAAAACCAATCCTTAAAATCAACGAAAATGTGAAATTTACGACACTAAGTGATGTTCTTTGTCTCTGACCTACGACATTGAAATGCCGTTCGTTATAAACAATCATTTAGTAGTGGGATATTCAACCGGAAATTCAACTCAGTACCCTACAGTTAGCAAGTAAATGTCGTGGTGAAGGGGAGGGGAGGGGAGGGGGAAGAAGTTATACCCATTTTCAGGACAATTCTCCTAAGGGATAGTGAAGGGGCAAGCCGAAATGTTTGTTATATCGACTTAGTTCGCAATATCGAGTGTATTTGAAACATAGAAAATACAAATAATTTAAGTCGGTGGTCACACTCACGTTAGCACGGTTAATCGTCGGCGACCACCACAGCGTGAATCGTCGATTGGGAATTTGGTTAAGACCCGATCTCTGGGCATTGGTCAATTTCTTGTACTTCATCGACTCCTCGAAACCGCTGGCTTTTTCCCTGTTTGAATAAAATAAAAAGTAAGGACCGGCAACTGGAATTGCGAGAGTCGAATTGCAAAGCACACTCACCAGAAAAGACCTTCCCACGTTGGAAAGTAGGTGCCCTTGAAGAGCGTGTGCTCCAAGATGCCCTCGACTCCACCCAGCGCCTGTATCATGTCGGTACGGTAGTTGTTGAGGTTCCACAGTTTGCCGTCGTGCCGCTGATGCGTCCACCAGAACGGATTCTGCTTCAGCACTTGATACTGCTTGAAGTCCGTGCGCACCCTCCATCCCTTGTCGTAGGCAAGCGTGTGCCTGTCCTTTTGAAACAGCGTGTTGATGCGCGGGATTCCCCGATCCCAGCTGTCTTCCAGATCCTCCAAGGTCAAGCGCCTGTTCTGCGCGTTGGCCTCTTGCCTCTTCAGCGCATACTCGGCCCAAACGCGTTGGGAGTCGATAAACTCGCTCTCCCACGGCTGGATGTAGCGGTACAAATTCGGAATCAGCTGATCTTCGTCGTGACTCATGCCGGATCGGAAATGGGTGATGCCCACGTCGGTCTGCTTGGACCACCTAATCGAAAGAAATCAAACGTTAACGGCACTTAAAAGTCGGAAGCTAAGCTTTACGCTAACTTAAACCTCGCCAACCTGAGATCCGATTGGGGGATTAGCACGTGTCCCATGGACAGCATTCCGAGCCCTCCCAACTCCTTGGGGGTGTAAAACACGACGGGTGGAAACCTGCTGGGCATTTTCGAGTTGAGACCGATCTTGATACGGGTTTGGATTTTGTTTTCACACTTGACCAACAAGTCCAGCAGCTCCTGAGTGTTGACCACCGACTCTCGGAAGTAAGTCATCAGGCCGATCAAGGCCGTGTTCCACTTGTTTACAATCTAGAAAGAAAAGAAAAAAAGCGGGCGACTTAAGACACGGCCACGGCGATGTCCGAATTGGCGGAAACACGATAAATGCCGGCAAGTACCTTGGTGAAAGTGGTTGAACCGGAAGCCATGAGAATCTGGCGGACCCTGTTGTGGAATCGCTGCATCGATTCCTCGTCTACCCTGAGGAAGCACTGCGCCGTCCTTTCTTTGGTGACTTCGTTCTGAAGGTTCCACACGCCGTCTCGGTGCGTGAACTCCTCATGGGTCATGCGACACTTGGGCAGGATGCGGCACTCGAATCCGCACATGTTGAAGAGGAGATTGGGGTTGTCCTTGCTGTACGCCGAAACGAAGCTGCTCTCCCACTGGACGGTGGTCACGGATCGAGGAAGTCGATTCTTGATGTCCCAGAACACCGCTCGACCCCTGAAAAAACCATTCACCGTTCACAAAATGCAACAGCAGCAAATCCGGGCAAGTTACGAGTAAAAAAAACTTACAAGTTAACGTCGTGTTTCATGAGCCTCATGCGAGCGTCACGCGGCCAACATTTCTTGTTGTTGTAGCCGACAATGTTCTCGTTGTTCGGATCGGGATGTTCCGTCAAATAACGCTGGATCAAATCTCTGGCTTCTTCCGCCGAAAACCTGAGAGTACAAACAAATTTGTAGCGAGCAATTTTCGAGGAAAGGAGAGATTCGAGGCGAAAGCGGGAGAACGTTTACCTGAAGAAAATGTGAATGCGATCGATGTAACGCGAATAGAGGCGAATGGGATGAGCGATTTCAGTGACCACGTCCTGAAAAGTCAAGAAGTCGTTGGGCATCTGCGGCGGTCCGCCCATTTCGCTAGCTCTTTGCAGGCCGAGGACCAAGAGGTCGAGAACCAGCCCGTAGTACTGGACGATGAAAGAGGCGAACTGTAACCCTCTGATGATGCCGTACGAGTTGGTGTGATTCATGTCCTTGTAGTTGATGACCACGTTGTTTTTGGCCGTCATGTAGTCGGCAATGTTGTGGTCGACGATAAGACGCAAGAGTCGATTCAACAGCGTCAAATCGATCTTCTCGTACATCTTGTCGAAGCGTGACTCCAGCATCACGTTGCATTCTCCGTCGGCCGTCTCCCAGACGTCGGCCAAGTTATTGATGCCTTAAATAAGAGAGGAAAATACCGATCTAACATCTTGTGGAACTACATTGTAGAGCGGAACGAACATCAACACCACGTACCTTGACACCATTTGTAGACGAGAAGAGGTGGCGGCTCCGTGTCCGAGGGCTTTATCCACGGGGGAAACAGGCGTCTTTTGTCCGCCTCGTACCACAGATACTGATCCAAGTAGGCATCCGTGATCTTTTCCAACGGTTCCACGTCGTACACGGGGATCAGGTGGCTGTACAGATCCATGAACTCGATGCCAACTTCCTTGAACGTCCTCTGAGTGAGAAGATGACGCTTGATCCTAGACAATGCCTCGTGGGGATTATCGTACGCCTGCTCGATCAAACCAAGTTCCTCTCGCTGCGATTGGTTCAACCGGCTCTTCACGCTGAAAGCGATTATATTCTCGTCAATTCCATTTGGATCACGAGCCATCCGATGCACAAACCGCAGGTTAAAACTTACCTGTAGGCCTCCTTCAGTCTCTCGAGAGCCAGGATGAGTAGCTTAGTGTCGTGCTTGTAAGACAGCGGCGGGAATGGAATGGGCGAGAAGCGCCTGCTCTCAAGCCAATGAACGGTGGTCGTGTAGATGGCAACCGCTTCCTCCGACGTGATGTAGGGTCCGTCCTAAGCAAAAGAATTATGATTTTTACGATCGGGATTCGCTAATCTGTCGGTGAAAGTAATCGCAGAAGAAGTACCTTCAGATAATTGTGCTGCCTCTCTTGCTCGGACTTGAGATAGAGACGAGTGAGGCGTCCCAGATTTTTCTTGCAGACCGTTTTGTCGACGGTGGCGCCTCTTCTGATGCGCTCCCTGTTGTAGTGGGCGGTGTTGGTCCACCAATCGGCCTTCATTTTCACGAAGCGCAAAATCATGTTCTCTATGGGAGTGGGAAGACCCGGCACCTGCGAGCGGAAGAAAACACCATAATGACGGATGATTCCAAACGAGGATTAAAAGCCGCAGCGCAACTACTCACTTTCCAAGGAATGTTGGCTTTCCAGCAGCGCCAGGCTTCGCTCAAATGCTGCAGGATTGTTCTGGCCTTGTTTTGCTTGATACCTTCGGGCATCATGTCGATGATGTCGTGCATCACCTGTCAAATAGCGACGTGAAATCAATTCAATTTCTAGCATTTTTAAAGTTTAAACGATTTTGAAAAATGCAAGAAATACAATGTCCTACCGAAGCTCTAAGTTCCAAGTCAAAGTGGCTCTCAACGCGTTGTTTAGTTACGGTTTTGGCCACCCCTTTGGAGTGTCGGCCTTCGAACTGCCGAGAAAGCAGATTTCCGAGCCACCGTTCCAACAACGGCGTTATGCCGCGCAAGAAAAACAACCAGACCCTCCAGCCAGGGGCCCAGACGCCACAGCCGGGGCCTTTGCCGACGGGACCCTGAATTTCAATATAAAAAAGCCGTTTAACCACGGAATGGGCTTGACGAGTTTAAACATAAAGAAGATTACGCACCGTATTGAAGCGATAGTAAATTAAATGCTTCAGATCTTTGCACATTCGGATTTGTCTCATCAGCTTGTATTTGTAGCGGTACATGCCCGTAAGCTGGCCGACGTGAGCGAAAATATACTGCAATCCATCGGCAAGCTGTTAAATCGAAAAACAAAAAAAAACAATAATTAGAATTACAGATGATGGGCTAAAAATCTGCGAGAAGTACGTAAATTCTAGACTCGTCTCACGAACCTGAAAGGCATCGACGTTATTTAAGCGGTATTGCACGTGACTGTCGACCACCAGTTTGGTGAGCCTCAAAATCTCGCGGCAAAGATGGAAAGCATTGCCGAATCTGGACTTTTTACGCTCCTTGGTGGTCAGCGTTTTCACCGGCTTCAGATTGAAGTTGTAATCCAAATGCAGATAGTTAAGATTCTTGCGGTGAATCAGGAGATTCAACATGTTGTATCCCTGACGACAGACTTGCAAGCCAACTTCCACCCAGTCCAGAGTCGTGGTTTGGAAGAATTTAGTAGCCTTAAACGACCTGAAGAGGTATCTGAGACCGGACAAAAGCACAATTGAACGTAAGAATGTGTCGGGCATGATTGCGAGATATAAACTTGGTTTTACTTACCTCTTTTTCTGGGCTTTCGGAGGCCGGTGCTTGAGGGCGTTAAGGACGTAGTACTTCAGCAGTTTCTGGTAGCTGACGCGCACTTTGACGGGCTGTCCCGCAGGGCAATGTTCGCGATACCAGGATTTCACCAAGGGAATGTCGAGCGCTCTCCTCGTCCTCCCGGATCGGAGGCAGAACGGTCGCGGTGCCCACAACAGAGCGATTCCGTTAGCAGTGTGGTCCGTATAAAGCGGGCAATCCTGCAAGAAAGGCTGGACGTATTCGGGTAGTTCGAATTCCTCGTCATCGTCCGGAAGCGGCTCGACGGCCTGAAAATGGTCAAAATAAACCCGTTCAGAAATGCTATACGAATTCATCGGCATAAATAAACAAAATTCTGCGCGCGCGCACACACACACCTTTGTGGAATGCCTGTGTGAAATTGGGTTGATGAGAGGGTCGAAATAAAATGCGGGGAGGTCTGGATCTTCGGTTTTGATGAAAACGACGTTCGGCGTATGATACCTGCAAAGAAGCGACACGAAAGTGAATTCATGAGTAAACGGAAAACGCGGGAGGTCGTGCATTCGGTGGAGATGTATTCGAGGTCAGCGAGTCGTGTCTAGAATTCCCGAGCACGGCTCAAAACGCACTCGACGCTTTAATTTCCCACGTGTTTGCTTTACGGTATCAAGCTCGGGACAACGCTTACAGATGCAACACGTGGTTGAGAAGAGAGAAAAAAATAACAGAACACGGATGATGGGTCTTACCACGACAGTTGTACATAGTGGGGCAAGTTGTTGTATAGATAGGGAAAAGCGATACGATATTCGGTACGAATCGGTTGCCGAATGATGATTTTATTGATGTCGTTAAACTCGTTCCAATCTTCATCGCTAGTAATGAATAAAAAAAAACCGCTAAATGTAACCACCGAACAGGAATAACGATCGTGATGCCGTCAAATAAAATGTCTTACGAAGGGCTTGCATCCTTGACGAGAGGTTCGAACTTGGGTCCCCCTGGAATGGCCATGTTCAAGGCCTTAGCAGTGAAGAAGGATTTCAAATCAAACAGGTAAAAGTAGTTATCGTCAACCAAATCTGTCAACAGCTGGTTAGCCAATCGATACAAGGTCGCCATTATCGGTAACGTCAAATTCCACCTCCTATACGTTGTTCCATTCAAATGCCTGGAAGGAAGCGGAAATATTCACTTAAGAACGAATGTCCCATCCCCTTGGCGTTCGTTAAAATCGAAAGCAGACTGTACACACAAACGCTTGGAAAGTTGTTTCATTCAATTATCACAAAAGTTAGTATTAAGACTATTTAATTATTTTTTCGTCTCGGCAAATGAAAAATCCACTTACTTTGATTCTGCCAATGGATTGTGATCATACAGCCACTGGAACACCTCCTTGTCCTCCTCAGAGTCCAATTCCATCTGAATTGCTTCAAGAGGCTCCACGTCCAAAATATTATCGGCGTAATCCAAAGGAGGTTCTTCGTCGTCAAACGGTGGGAATCTCATTCGCTTGAAATGCCGCCGATCGCGCTTTTCGCGGCGCAACATGATCCACATGGCACTGATTTGTTATAAAAAAAAAAAGAAATGATTAGAAACTCGTTAGCGTCAATATTTGGCAGAATTTGTTGGCATATGTAATTATGCAAACCACTAACCCCCACTGAGCGATGTAGATGGGTTCCACGACCCACGGTATCTCATTAATGAATGAAATGGCGCCGGTGATGTGGTATAGAACTTTCACGTCACGAATTTGTTCCCACGGCATGGGCATGTTTTCCAGAAGCTTAAGAACGGCATGTGGCATGTATTTCAATGCCCTGAAAAAGACGGTGAATAAACGCTCGTTGAAAGATTTACGGAAGCAAACATGAAAGAATAAGGCTAAGGTGCTGCACTCACCCCAAGTAAACTCTCTTGTCGTGTCTGTACTTTCGATTGCTCATGTCCCCATGGTCTCTGATGATTTTCCGGATGTGCTCCGGTGGCATCTCCTCCTTCTGAGCATCGACAAACCCAAATTTTCTTTTCTCCGCGTATCTCTTCGATTGAAGTTGCTGCCACTTGCGAGCTGGAATAAAGCATTTGAAAATGGGATCACTTCCGGACACTATTTGCTACGAGATCGAGAAGTTATTAAAAATTGGAAAATACAGCTATGTAGACACTTGAGAGGGATTTCGGTACTCTCGGCACCTATAAGTTGCGTATCGAGTTCAACACTCCACTGCTTTTACAATTACATTCCACTATGTGTAAATTACCTTTTTCCTGCAGCTTTTCTTCACTAAGATATTCAGGCTTTTGCTGGGCTTGCGCCTGTGCTTGGGCCTGAGCTTGAGCCTGGGCCTGGGCTTGCACTTGAGCTGCTTGAGCCTGGGCCTGAGCTTGGGCAGCAGCCGCAGCAGCCATTTGGGCCTGCTGCTGGGCTAGCATGCCCATCATATAGGGTTGCCCCAACATGTAAGGTGGCAACGCCATTACCGCAAATCTGGAAGGAAAAAAAGATTTAAAAATTAATATCAGATAAGTATGATTACGCATGTCTAAAATTCCATAGAGAACAATAGAGAAATTCTAGCATTATATGGTCTCAATGGTTTCAAACATTCTGTTGCCTTTGTATTGATTTGCATAGACTGGGCCATTGACATTAATTTCTCTATTTTTGTTGTTTTTACCACCATTACAAAATTAAAAAATGATATTGACTTTATTAGTATTTTAATAACTTAATTGATAACCGGACGTTTTCGCACATTCAGAACTCCGTACACCCGTATTGAATATCGGGCCTACACGAACATTTAGGTGTGCCAACTTCCGAACATATTAATTAAAAAAAAGCAATTGGCAGTAGGCATTTATTTGTATTTTTTCTGCCTTTGATACCAATAAATAAAATAAAAGATGAATTTTAATATAAACAAGGAAAAGTTTTGCTTTTAGAAAGAACGCTGACACCGGTTTCGCGCAATGACGGTCTTTATATGAATAAAACCAGTCAGATTGCAATGAATTTGAGACTGAAATCGAAAGGATTATAGTTCTACGAAGTCCTAACAACAAAATTGCAACAAAATAATTCGCTCACCAGACTTTTCTTCGATTAAAATTGTTTTAAAACTGCAAAATAGCAGCTCATTATGACAACAACGTGCGTCGCATTCCCAACGTTGTTCCGCAGTGTTACCAAACAAATACATTATCGCAGGGTTGAGATGTCACAAAGACCAGTTTTCCCTAGTTTAGAACGTCGTTATCCCTATATCAACAATGTGACCACTCTGAAGGCAAACAAATTTATGAAATTTGCGCCAAATTCAAAAGAATGGAATAGAACAAAAACGAGTGAAACACTCATTTTGTTCATAAAAACAACCTAAGAGAAAATTTTAGTTTTCAAACTAATTTTGTATACGTGGTAAAAATTAAAAATATCATTATTTTTACAAGATTTTGGGGCTGTCGTGCTATTTTGGCAGATTTTTGAACCCCCTAATTCCCCCATGCCACACTTAGTTACAAAGGTTCTGACAATTCCCCCCCCCTTTCAAAACTGGTTATTGTCATTGTAATCTGAATGTATAATGTGGCACTGCACTCTGATATTGCAGGAGGAAAGATGTATTAAAAAGGAAGCAACGGAAAACTGAAATTTGCAAAAAATTTTGATAAAAAAAAATCGTTACATATAAGCATGTAATATGCCATGTGGCATGGGTGCAAAGTGCCAGATTTTGAATGGGAAGAGTATACGTTAGTGCCCGCTTTTTGGGGCACTATCCCGGCATCCACCTATATGGGCGATTAAGGGAGGTTGTGGGAAACTGCGAAAAACCACAACCAGGATAGCCGCGCGACCGGGGTTCGAACCCGGCTGGGTCTCCCCGAGTTCAAGACGTTTAGCATAAAGCGCATTTTGATCTTTTGATGTGACGTCACATTTTTATGTTATCATTTTGGTGCATCACAAACAACCCGGGGTTGACAAACCATAGGTTTTAACCTATGTGGGTGCAAAGTGGCCTTAAAGTGTCAAATCTATAAAATGAGTGGAATAACCACTGGCTTGAAGCAAATAATGGCTAAACTAAGGAAACACTGCTGCTAAGAAAGCTTGAGCATCGAAGAAGCAAAAGAAAATGACTATTTTTGAAATTTTTCATTATCCGACTACTCATTTAACGCAATTAACGGTCACGGTAAAAGCCCTGACGGTTAAACGAAGTTTCACCGATTTTAATCGATAATTCACTGTAGTATCATATCTCGTAGCCCAGTGTTTTGATAAAAAAAAATCAAATTTAATGTGAAAAACACTTGACACATACGACGAACCAATTTGTAATGAAGAACGCAACCTTCAAAAAGGTCACACACAAAACAATTAAAATATTCCACAAAGTAGGAAGATGTCCCTTGTGATTCTACTGTTTCAAAAGCATGCTCCTGAAATCGCTGTTGCTCAACGGCTTGGCATCTCCGCCTCCATTTTGACTTGCATCGCTCAGGTCATCGGCAACTCCTTTGGCATCTGCTGCCGGCATTCTCCTAAGCGCCCTCGGCATTAACGCAACCTGCGTTCGCCCACGCCCTCGTCTACACGAACACCAACGAAAAATTCAAACAATAAGTCAAGAGCTGCAAATAAGCATCCATTTTTTGAATTTTCAAGACTTACGCTCCCACATCTCGACTCCCGCTGCCCAAATTAGAATTGACAATCAGGCTCATATCATCCGGCACTTGGCCTCTTTCCTTGCGTTGTGGAGGATTGCTGATGGCAACCGATATGACATGTTCACCTAAGCTAATTCCGTCCGTCTTAAGGAGTGCTGCAGATGCTATCGCCTAGAAAAAAAAGTTCAATTTGACTGGTCGTGCCCACAATTTTCCGTTCAGCGTTAAACGATTTGCCGGACAGAGATCCATTTTTCATATACAGTCGGCTTTCGATATAGCGGACTCGATATTACGTGGGGGACGTTCGTTTTAACGATAGGCCTCATTTTTACACAAATTAATTTTTACTCCTAGGCGTCTTTCGTAGCTTTTCATAGGACACCTAGCAGTTTTTAGAGACTAAAACGCCAGTCTTTTGCCTCAGCAGTACTTCCCCCTTCAATCAAACACCAGAAATGCAATTTTTGCCGAAGGCTGGAGAGAGTCTACGCAATAAAGCTGCTTTTTGCAGTTTCGAGTACCCCTTAAATTAGCGTTAGAACGTCTTAAGATAATTAACTTTTAAAACCACCCCTTAAAATCAATGAAAATACAAATCTTGCAACACGACAGTATGTTCTTCGGCTCGGCCCTACAACATAGAATTGCCGTTCGTTATAAACAGTCGTTTAGTATTATGGGATAGTGTAGGGACGAGCCGAACCGTACGTCATATCGAGTGTTTTTTGTTATACAGAACGTACGTTATACCAAGAGGCTAATACGTGATAAGTGTAGGCATTTTGGACGGGATCAACCACTCTGTTCATTACATTAAGAGCCGACTGAAGTTCTGAAGCTCAGTTTTCAATTTAAATCTCGCGATTTTTAATCGAGCTCTTTCCAAAACTGCAGAATTTTGATAATGGATAGTAGCGGGGGTAATACGCTCCAAACAAGTGGTAATTTATAAGACACATCCAGAAAGTAAAACCGAAAATTGATTATCAACTACCTCGTCTTTATATTCCACGAAAGCAATTCCCTTGGAATGGCCATTCCTATAAGTGACCAGCCTGACTTCCTTTAGATCTCCAAACTCGTTGAACATTTTCGTGACATCTTCTTTGGTCATCGTAAACGGCAGTCCCTTGACAAACAGTTTGTTCTTCTCCAGACCCGTGTTGTACTATTAAAGCAGAATTATATTAATGAATTTCGCGATCAACTTATTAATGCAGGGAATACAACTTTAAAGCACTAACTTTAAACGTTGTTTTAGTAGCGCCCCTGGTTTTCTCTTCGCACTTGGAAACGAAAACGGGCCGCCCATCGAGAGGCTCCCTGTCCATTTTCAGCGCTTCTATTGCCAAATCCTTCACACAAAAAAAAAAAGACTCGCATGAAACTTGCGAAGAAAGAAACAAAAACCGAAGACGAAAAGCAGTAAAAAAATTACGAAAGTGGCGAATTCCACGTAGCCGTAGCCCTTCGATTTGCCGCGGAAATCTTTAATTAGCCGCACATCCGTTATCTCTCCAACCTAAGGGACGAAAGCAATTTAGCCGATTAAAACCGACTTCTACAATTCTCCATACGAAAATTTTAGAGAATTTACCTTCGAAAACAACTCCTTGATTTTATCCTCTTCAACCTCGTAAGGCAAATTGCTGAGAAAGATGGTTCGTTCGTCTTTCGATCTGTCCGTTGGTTTAGCAGCGAAACCTTTTTCTTCCACTGAACAAAGTAAGAAATAAAAGTTAAGAAAATTGATACCGGAACGGTAAATTAACGAGACGCCTCACGCTTACATTTGGGCTTCTTGGAAGCATTGCCTCCCTCTACGGTATTTGAGGAACTTGGCTTTAGACTCGGAACTGCAAAACCATCTCGGTCCTTTGCTTTCGAGGGGGAAAGCTTGTCCTGCTTCCCTCCGACGGTCTGCTCAAACTAAATAATATACATAATTCCAAGTCCATAATCTGCACACATTTTGATCGATTCCAAGATGGGAATAAAAGCCTCACTTTTCGCTTCGCACGGACTTTGGTAATTTCAGTAGTTTTTTCCAGCTTTTTGGATCCCTTGGCCTCGGTTTTTGTCCCCGGCTGCTTTTCCTGACCATCGTTTTGTTGATTGGATGCGGTTTCCTAAATTTCGCACAATTAATTAAATTTCAAACACATGTGCATGTCTCAACATAACAAATCTCGATGTAACAAACAGGGCGGCTGGTCATGGCCAAAATGTCAATTTTCCATCACCTTGGAGTTCGTTATATCGAGAGCCAAACTTATCATAATCGGGGAAAACTAAAAAACCGCTGACCTTAGCTCTTTTCTCTTGTATTATTTTCATGCGTGCTTCGTACTTGGCAACAGCAATGTCCCATTGTTCCAGATCTCCTAAAAGAGTTAATTATATGGCATTCATCAGCTAACTTGCAACGGGAACGCTTGTAGATTTTCGTTCGTAAAATCGTGAACAAGAACATTTCATACCCTCGTCCCTTTCAAAGTTGAGCCACGCCATGCCAATCGTTTCCGGCCAATCGGAAGTAGCCTGCAAAGCTCTAGCAAACAGTTTTCTCAAATGTTTGTCATTGCCGTAGAGTCTGAAAGGGCAAAAAGTTATAACGATACCGATTTTTAAACGTAATCAAGCCAACGGTTAAAGATGACCGACTTCTCAAGATGAATGAACTCCATCCACATGTGAGCATGTTTGGCGTGCCCAAGCTTCATGATTTCGTTCCAGATTTCCCGGGATTTCTCAACGTCCTTGCAATACTTGGCCTATAAAGAAAATTTCGACTACGGTTTTTTCCCCCTGTGCCGAGACCTCAACCAGAAACTTTCGTCGGTAGAAGACGTACCTCGATTCGAGCTTGATACTGCATTATGGTGCAATCAGGATCGCCGCCGTAGCCAAAATCTACGAGAGCAAACCGTGTGCATTAAAAACGATGATGATAATTTGCAATTAATAACGTAGAAAGAAACAATCGTAGACTTACATTCTGTGAGAAAAGAATCCGCTCTAACAAAAGTAGCCCGAAGAAGCTCCAGCATATCTTCGTGTTCTGTAAACGAAAGCAATGCAGTTAGTTGACACAAGCCGTACAATTGAAAAAGCAATTAAATCTTTCTTGCCAACCTTCTTTCCAGTTAATCTGTCTTCGTAAATAATCCAAATAAGCTAGCCACAGCTCCCTAAACTCGTCGGCCGTTGTAAATCCCGCTCGTAGTGCCTTTTCGGTCGTATCTACGGATGGAAACGGTCGCAATCAGAAACAATTCCCATCATCTGTGCTTAAAGAGTTGCACCTTTTATTTTATCCCGCGGTTGTTCGAATCTCTCTAGTGCCTTTATGTATCTCTGCCACAACGTCACAGACCACGGACAATTCCTGAGAGCTCGGTCGTAAGTGGGAAGCACAACTGTCTCGATTTTCAATTGGGTATCCTGTAGAACAGATTCAGTCCAGTTAACAGTCGTAGATTTCGTTTAAAATCAATTTAAACCTGGCTGGTGTTCGCACATACCAGATAGTGAACATATTGTATCCAAGCATCTGGAACGAGGCAGTTTTCAACCAAGGATCTCTCGAAGAGGCACTGGATCCTCGCAGGCTCGCCTCCCTTTTTCTCGTATTCGATGTATTCCTGATACTGCTTCAGATGCGGCGGTTCTGATGTTTCCTGAAAGGCGTTTTAGCATTGTTTAATGCGCCACGATTTACAAATTGCAACAAGAGCCTTCGTCGGAAAATCTATTTTACCAATTTTTTTTCGAAAGCCTTAATTTTTTCCAACTTAGCAGATGCTTTCTGGTATCCAATGTCAATGTTTGGATCTACATCTTCCGAAGTAAAATCTTTTAATTCCTCGTAAGTTTTTTCCATGTCTAAGTAAGAACAGAATTCAGTTGAACATAAGAATAATTTTTTCTATAGTTAGCTCTCGACATAATGAACCCCAATGGACTGGGGCATTCTTTCGTTAACCCAAGATTTCTGATATACAATCTGAAATACAATTTTTGCCAAATACAGAAGAGATTCTACGCACTATAGCTGCCTTTGCAGTATTTTGAGTACCACGTATATAAGCGTTAAAATGTTTTAAGATACTAACTTTTAAAACCAATTCTTAAAATCGATGAAAATCTTTGAGCTACGACACAGATTCGTTCGTTATACCGAGAGGCAAATACAGAATATAATGCTCTTCATTATATCGAGAGCAGACCAATGTCGTTACTGATTAATAAATGCTCACCTAACAAGGGAATGCTCAGCTGTCGTTTGAAAATGTTTAATATTCTTCCAGTTTGTTTATTAATTTCCTCTAATTGCTGTGGCTCTAGCACATCATCCGACGGCCGCTAGACGAATGCAAATATGGGAAATTGAACAATTAAACTTTATAGAAAGACATTAACGTGGCAAACACACTGCAAATATTCATACCTGAATCATGCTGAGGATGACAAGCTCAAATTCACGGTAAGCTTCCCATAGGATGCTTCCTTTTGCGACGTGCAGTCCAGCAGCAGTTACAGCTCTTTCGAACACACCACGACACCTATCAATTCCGTTTTCCGTGCCAATCAATCCTATTGAAAACTGCCCGTACTCCAGCCATAAATTCACGGCTGTGGTGTTCAGAAAAAAACACTTAAAACTTTTGCCAAGTCATAAACCTTTCAAAATCAATTGATCCTCAAAAAAGCTGATGGATTTATTCACACAAATAATCTTGGACAGCACGATCAAATAACTTGCAAACACTCTCCTTTTCCTCCTCAGTAAATGCAACTTTTATTTCATCTTGAATCCAATCCAGCCACAACTCTGCAATTTTAAATGCATCTTTAGCTCATTCAGAGACTGCCACATCGTTAGCCTGCAGTCAGCATGGAAACATGCCATGTGGCAGGGGGCAAAGTGCCAGCTTTTAAAGGGGAAGGAGTATACGGTCGTAACCGCATTTTGGGGAACTATTCCGGCATCAGCCTATATGGGCGATTAAGAGGAGGTTGTGGGAAACCACGAAAAACCACAACCAGGATAGGCGACCGGGGTTCGAACCCAGGTCTCCCAAGTTCAAGGAACTAAGCATAGCCACTAAGCCAACCTTGTCATAGGCTACTATATTGATGTAATGACAAGAAGAATTATTTAGTAAATTCTATTTTTAACCTTCTGCTAGCAAAGCTAAACAGACCCCTTGAATCATGGCTGAATTTATAACTTTGAAATTATTTTTAATGGATAAATTATACATAAGCTAGGGTTTAAAACAGTTTGGCGAGTTTACCTTCTGTCAAGGGATAGATTTGACTCATCCTTTCACGTGCTGTACGTAGTTTTTCCAGATCTCCATCATTTTTCAGGAGTTTTATGAGAGCGACGTGTGGATCGTACATGTATAGATTGCCTGAAACCTGAACATAACAAAACGAGATTAATTTAAAATCAGATTTGAATCTGACATTGAAATTATGAGAAAAGATATGGGAGAGCTGCTCATAGCAGGGTTACCAGTTGTTCTGCTCGTTCGATTTCTGCATTTCTGGCAGCAACATCTTCTTCATTTTCGCTATCCTCCGACGAACTATCACTCATTTCTTCATTTTTCAAATCTATTTCATTATTCTCATCAGAATCATTTTCAATTCCTTCCATTTCTTGATCACCGGTTTCATTTGAAGAAACCTCCATGTTGTAAAAACGGAAACTTTGGAATTGGAACAGGAAATACCTTCTGCCATGAAATAAATTCCACTTCCGACATGCGCAGACGATTAAAAAAAAAAGTACGGAAACCCTGACTTTTTGAGAAAGTTAGGTAAGGAGTCCCCTTCCTAGAATCTGGAGGTTTCAGGTTAGGTCAAGGGTCCCTTTCCTATAGAATCCAGAGGTTAGTTCAGGGGCCCCCTTCCCTAGAATACAGAGGTTAGATCAGTACTACGATCAGCTAGTCCATCTGCTAAAGGTCTTGCCCCATGTAGTGACGTTCCAGGGTGGCCATGCATAAATGATGTCACGCTTGTGGGGGGAGGGGGTCCAACTTTTTGTGACAGGGGAGCTATAGAAGAGTAAGCCATGGCGTTTCGTCACAAATTTTAGTCAAAAAATTGTAGGGGAGATATAAACTGTAAAGAGACTTGAACTGCATTACAAAATAAATATATTTTGTACTAGTATATATATTATAAAAAATTCATGATTTAATAACCTTGTGAGATTTATTTATAATTTAAAAAAATTTTAAATGTTGGGGGTTTTTTTTGCCTGGGGAGGGGGTTTTAAGAGTGTGACATAATTAAA
>JAQGCC010002236.1:0-19247 GCA_034698905.1 Xestoiulus laeticollis | reverse complement strand
ATCGTCACGAAAACGCCAGTGCGCGTGCGCGTGGCCCTAAACCGCACGAAATCTCGGGAGGTGAGAATCAGGCATTAGAATGCATAGTATTTCTATTTTGCAATGCTACTGCAGCTTTTCACTATAATCGCTGTAATGAGGTTCAAATGTCATTACTGCGGGCCAACACACTCTATGTGCATGTTATCTTTGGTGAAAAAGCTTATTATGAGACGCCATTGCTTATGAGTTTATGGAGCATCACATTGGTATATACATGTATGTGATGTACAACCATCCCAAGTAAGAAATTTCATTGGTAGAGACCCCATTGCTTATGCGATCATGGAACATATCACATATTGGTATGTGATGTATAACCATCTCAAGTGAGAAATCTCATTGGTTGAAACCCCATTGCTTATGAGAGCATGGAACGTCACATTGGAATGTGATGTGCACTTATCCCTAGTGAAAAATTGTATTGTTCAAGACCCCATTGATCATGAATCCAACATTGGTATGTGATGATGTTGCACTCATCTCTAGTGAAAAATCTTATTGGTTGAGACCCCCATTGCTTATGAGATCATGTTGACGTCACATTGGTAAATGATGTGCCCAATCCCTAGTGAAAAATCTCATTTGTTGAGACCCCATTGCTTATGAGATCCATCTATCTCAATTAAGAAATCTCATCGTTTGAGACCTATTGCTTATGAGATCATGTAACGTCACTTTGGTATTTGATGTGCACCCATCCCAAAACCATGCTGTAATGTATTTTGTTAGTTATGAAATAATTGCCAAATATTACATGTAATCAATTTTATGTAACTACATAAAATTGTATACCAAATACTGTATTATAATTTTTTCCTTAAATCTTGTACAGATATGTACAGATATGCACAATAAGCTTGTTAAATCTGTTAATTTAATTTTTCAATGAATTGCTAACCTGTATCTTCAAATTGGTACTTTTACCTAACTTTTCAGTCTTTCATTCTGCTAGATCACAATTTATTTCACATTCTAATTAATTTGCTTTCTGGTTATATGATAAGATTATAAACGATACAAAATTACGAATTGTTCGTCCATCATGCACGATGTTATCACACGTTTGGTAATCGGTATATACATGTAGGTGTTTGCAATTGGAGAAGTACGCACAAGAAAAAAGGACGGTTGTTTTTAATCCTTGTTATTTGTGATTTATCATGCGGTTGAATGTGACTGAATGATATCGAGGTAAGTAGCCCCTGTTATCTACCTGCAATCTGTTGCGAATGAAAGCGTCCTTTGTCCAGGGATTAAACACGAGGATCAATATTTCCCTTAATTTGTTAAGTTTAGAAATGTTTGCCATTTTAAGCGAATGGTGTCCAGCTGAGCGCTGAACAACTGCAGGGAAAGGTATGCGGACACCTGCGGAAATATTCTTCCACAAAAAAGGATGTTGTCATTGGAAAAAAAAATAATAGAGGACAACTATACTCCAGGCGGGAGACAATTCTTACACTTTTTAGAACTTAAGCATTTGAACAGACTATCGTTTAAATAAAATAGCGAGAGCATTAACTCAAGTAGCAATAACTCTGAAACAACGGCTGTAGCCTAAAACTTACTGTCACAATTTCTATCTTAAACAAAATAAAGATTGGACAAATTGTGGTTAAATTGTTTTTGCGTGTACATTCATATATGGTAACGGCGCTTCATTTCTACATCACGTGTTCAGTGGTCATGTCGCAACGGCGCTTCATTGAAATGTGAACAGGATTCATTTCCTTTTATTTATTCTTTTTTTTTTAATTTAGCGAGGTCACGCGTTTAATTTACTCTGTGTAACCAGATTTATCCGATTTTTTGTTCAGACAAAACAAGATATATATTTCATGACAGAATTAGCTATTTTGACTGAAAAATTGCATCTAGATTTTGTTCAGATGACTATTTCTTTCACTCTGCTTTTAAAACGCGTAACCCCAACATAAAATAGCCTATATTAAATTTGTAGATTCATGGTCGTATAAGTTCATAAATAAATTATAAACATTATTATACTGACAGGCATAACTTCACGCTGAATAAGCGATTTGCATTAGCCATCGTGCTCCAGGAATTAAGTTATACATAAAAAACTAGTTGATAAAAGCACTGTTGAGAGAAATCCGACATTATAATAAACTCGAAATTTTCAAATTTAATTTCACTGATCAGTGATCAGGCATGAATGCGTGCATAATTGTTCAGTTTGGCTGGATTAATCGTCCTTTATCAGGCATATATTTTAAACGAATTTCAAATTATAGCTAACTTCATAAAGTCGTTTAATTTTTCTTCTGAATTTTGTGGTAAAGCATAAACAATGTTTTTAAAATGGCGAAAGTAGTGTAGATCAACCTTAGTTGATATATGTACTATCCAAAATGGCGACCAAATTGCGTGATTTCTTCACTATTATTATTGCGTGAGAAAACGTGCTTAAGTAACATAACCATTAGTAATGCATACATACAGGTGTATAATATATGTGCTGCTAAATAATTCTCTGAATTAAAAACAATGCAGTAATTATGTTTTTTTATTGTGAATACACGTTTCAATATTCCATCGATGTAATGTGTAAACATGAATTGCGTCATTAGTCTATAGTTTTATCTGTTAAGTTGGAATTAAATGCATGAATATAGGCCTATGCACTTAACAGACGAACTATTTCATGAAGCTAAACTTGGTATTTTGTAAATATTTTAGACAAAATATAATAAGAAATGTTATAAATTTGAATTAAAAATGTTCTATACGTTGGTATATCAAAAGAATCATGTTGCGTGATATGGTATTGGAAATTTACATATGATAAATATGTTCAGCAATCTCTATTATCTATATTTTATTAATTTATTTAGTTGTACTCATGAATGCAACTCAAATATACAAGTAGGCTACTTCATACGCACTGTCCTGCCCTCATCCTTAAGTCATCCTGACCAATTCCAGGCTGTATAAAAATGAACTATAAAATATATTAACATTATATCTAAGTATATATACCTTGTTGTCGTGCAGGTTCATTATTTTGATTAATTACCACTTGCACACTATAGGCCTATATAAAGCAACAACCATAAAATCGTTTTATACACTATTAAAGGCTATATAGCTCTTTAAAAAAAGTGTCGATGAGAATTAAACTCTTAATTAACACTTAAAAAAGCTTGACTATAGCTGTATATCCTGCATTTAAAAACAGAGAGTTTGTCTGAATTGCTATAGCATTTTATAGTTTTTTTTTTTTTTTAAATTGAACAATTTCCACTGGCTAACCATATAGCTTGTAAGCCATACAATTGTGAATTTGTAAAATTATTCTGCAAATATTTCAGTGAATTTTAAAGATAATTTTATAGATATTGTAATATTATAATATTGTATATAAGGATAGGCACCGGAATTCAATTTATGAAAACTTATAAACACTTATGATCCATGTATAAAATTATAATGATGTATGAAAACAAAGTGTAATGTGATACGAGTTAATGCAATAAAACATGGTAAAGTGACCACCTCTGAATAGTGATCACTCTTCAGAAATTGTCTTTAGTGCATACATGTATAGTGTATATGTTTCCCTTCATAAAAATGCTATGTATAGTGACCACCTGTATACAGTGACCGAATTTGATCATTTTGGGATGGTCACCATTAGCAGATTTCACTGTATTATGAAAATTCAAACAAAATAATTTTAGGATTTCATGCAATGTTTTCATGTTATGTTTTGGCATAATATGCATGGCCACAGAATATATGGCATTTAAATGTAAAATGAATGATACCAAAAACTAATCTGAATTTGTAGCTTGGATTTCTGCAGTACTTTATATACATGTATAAAAAGCATGCATTTGAAGTTTCATCATGTTGCTAAACATAAAAATTTCCTTATTTTTTTTTCTAGAACCTCGTAGATCATGGATTGGATGCATGGGGCCAAAGGCAAATTCCCGTCCCTTTGGCAGACTATAAACGACGGCATTAAAGGCAATTGCATCAAACAGGTAGGCCTACGCCTTTTTCAAATTATAGGTCTAATACAGCATTGAGAAGGAGCCAGCAGTCTATAAAACCGAAAATTGCACCCCTGCACTCTTGATTCCATGACCCAAGGGGAATGATATCTCTATGGAAATGCCTGTTAACTTCTGTTTTCCCCCCTTAATCCCCCCCTGTGTTTTCCTTGGGATTACATGCAATATGGCCGACGCCTATTCATTGAATCACCGTATATTTATGCTAAGTTAGTGAGCTCTCAAGCATCTTTTTCGCAACAATTAATTGAGGTCCCCAGGGCCAAAATACCCACCGTATCAGAGGACTCCTCATAAAAAAAAACTTGCCCACAAGTGGACACCGGCAGATGGACCCTCCAAATATTTAGATCAAAAGCTGATATTTTCTGCCGGGCTTTTTCGGCCACTTATAAGCTATAAAAGTCTTTATTCTTTTTTGATAAAAAAAAAAGTCAGCGACATTTTTTTTATATATTTAGCACAAAAAAAAATTTCGCCAGTAGCTGATTTTAATCTGCTCCTTATAACGAATGTCACGGATGATCCGCACGGGTTACGGATGAGTCGCACGGGTTACGGATGAGTTATAGCTTCAACTTGCACACTTTCTTGCTGAAGGTTTATTGCTTCAGGTTTTTGGTCATCATAACTGCATGTTTTCAATGGCACCTGGGGAGTTTTTTGGCTACTAGGCATTGCGTTTGGTAACGCTGTTTTTATGACCCCTTGAAATGATACGTTGGGTGCAAGTATACCCGCCGGCTGATAGGTGGCACTGCTCAGGCTAAAAATCCCCCTTTTTTAAGCAACTGTTTAAATATGGGCTCTTTTGGATCATGAAACGGCCATTGATCTGACGATGAAGTTCAAGCAAAATCTATAGTGTTAAAATTTGCATGAATAATTTTTGGGGGAAAAAAATCACAAAAATCGTTTATGAGTTTATGGGAATCCCGTTGTTTTTAGGGTTTCATCCGGTCCCATTATAATTGCATTACATTATAATCTCAATTGTCTCATTTAACACATGTGTACATGTATATTTTCATAGCTTGCGAGAATATGGAACATCCCATCTCAATTGTAAAATTATAAATCTTGTTAAGTAGAGGAATCCCTATTGGAAAAATATACTGGGACCAGTATTTCATAACACAGTATCATACTCGACCATGTACTTTTTTCCCATAGGATCCAGTATGATACTAGGATATGGAATACTGGTCCAGCATATTTTTCCAATAGGAATGATGGATTTCTGAATAAACTAATGAATTGCAATAGTCCCTAAGAATAAGAATTTATTTATATTAGTCTCATTTGGTCCAATTGTTTGTCTCACGTAGTCTCATTAGCATGTTCCATTATTTTATTATCATATAGGTGAGAAATATTCTTATTTTCTTTGGCTTAATTCGGCTATGTTTGCAGTAACGGAGGCTGAGAGGAGCCAATTTTCTGTTTGATTGACACAACACAATATGACTGCCTTTCCACTATATTGCATGTAAAAGTAAAGCTAATAGATGAAGCGCCAAAATCCAAAATAACACGAGCTCGGCCAGCCCACTCAAGCCTCCGTCAACTAAGCTAAACCTTATCTTAGCGAGGCTAACCCCCTTACCACAGTTTCCCCACCTTAAGCTTCTGTTCCGATGAGACGAAGCTCGAAACTTGAGCCAATTCGGTACCACAGTTGCCAAATTGTCGACATCTTATCGGAGATGCAAGAAAAATCGAAAACATCACAGAATTCCCTATCAATATCCGTATCTCGACAGCAACGATTGTTAGGGAAAATGAGAATTGTAATCTGGCAACATGGTGTACGTGGAAATGGTTCTTATTCCGCCATTTTGAAAACTGCTGCTCAAGTTACCTCATTAACCAACCTTGATCTGGTGCTCAAATGAAACTATCTGTGGTACCAATCCCAGGACTTGATACGAAGCTTGGTCTCAAGCAGCGCCATTTGTGCAACTGTGGTACGATGGTAAGTTTCCCAACTGGACGAAATTTCAAAGAATAATGTTAAATGGAAATTGACCAAAAATTGAGCTTCATGAACAGATTTCTGTTTTTTATCCGTGCATTTCTTATTAGTTTTTGTTCTAAAAAAAATGTTTTTTGTTCCATGCATAGAAAAAATAGTGAGCATATTTATCTTGAACAACATTCTCTGAGATTTTGAATTTCTTACATCAGGGAAGTTGGTAATATGTTTGTGGATGAAGGCGGCCATTTTGCCCCTTCCCACATGTTTTAAAATTTAAATTATAAAAAAGATTGATTTCAATCATGACTTGCTTAACAGGAACTATCACGACCTTTGACAGATAAGCATCTTTGCGGATGAGCAGATGTCATTTACATATATAGAAGTGGAAAAATGGTCAATACATTAGATGGATAAAATGAACGCCGAAAAGTCTCAACTTATTAAAACCGCATAATATTAGTTTAATAATTTGGATCTATGTTGTTTCCATAGAGTGACCGCTAGTCAGTGAAAATGGCAAGTCATTGAAGTGAATCAGCAAACGTTTCTTTAGTAAATTTAGATAACCCCCACCTCAAAAATAAATAAATAGAAAAAATATACATAGAAGGTCTTGCGTGTAAACAACAATTGGGAAAAGATTTAATCCCGAATTAATAATTCGATTAATTGAAAACTCAATTGATCAGTGAGCATAGGTTATTAATTAAGATGCCGATATGATGGGATTTTCCCATTATTCTAATAACTAATTGCCTGTTAAGGAATTTAAGCCAATAGTGCAAGGTGATGTTTTTTTTTTTGCCAATCACACAAATGGTTAATGAATAACTAAACATTGTAGTAATTTGACCGCACTTAATGGACAATTAGTAATCTAGAAGGCCTACTTTTCCCCCTATTGTCCGCTCGCCACTGCCAATTGGCAGGCTATTCGAGACCAAAATTAATTAGTGTTCAATGCTTCGTGCTTAATTACTAGCAAAAACTGGAAATTTTTAAATAAACTTTGCTGAATTCTTGTCGAGATGTCCTTGTGGATGACTAAATGACTTGTTAAAGCCTAGCACAAGCGTTAGTTCGATGTATTTAGAATGATGAAATTATTGATTTGAAAATACCTGACACGTGATGTTTTCATACCATATATGCTTAGGATTGTGCAAAAAAAGTTTCAAAGCTACATTAACTTACACTGTTTAAATCCATCAGCAAATGTACAATTAAGTATTGGAGTACATGAAGTATTTGCATTATATAGGAATGATTCCAATCCATGCAAGTTGATCTTTGTTACAACTTTCCATCCTAATTTTGTTCGGTAATAATTAAGTAAACCACCAATGAAAGTTGTACAATATTTTGATTAATACAACAGGTAATTAACAACTATTTTAATAGCTAATGCTAGTTAGGACATGCAGTATAGCAATCCTGTTATTTACATTCAACTACATTATATTTTGACCATTGTATACATTTTGATGGTCACTGGTTGGCTGATCTTGGACAGGTTATATCCGGACATGGCAATGTACTTGCTAATTCATGAGCTCGAATTTTTGGTTTTATGAAGGCGACTGAGCAGACATTTAAACTGAAAAAGTAGACGAAATTAGCTAACCATGCGTGAAACAAAGCATCCGCAACTTCCCGATTTGAAAAAAAAAAAATAAGGAAAAACATCAAGATTATGCCATTGCTGAAATGTTGGAGGGTCAATGTTGCCAGGTCTCCATTTAAAGTGAAATTTCATTAATTTTAAGGGCTGGAAGTTACTTCTGTCAAAATTGGTAAAAAGTCAATTTGTTTGTCTTCTGAAGCACGATTTTCGCGTAATTTGGACAAATTGCATTATTTGTTTTACATGTACATGAATACAATTACATTCCTCAATTACACGTACGGCGCTTATATTGTTGCACTGATGGTAATACAATCATCCAGCAAAGTGTTCTTGTGTTCATTTCCATTTCATCTGTTTGATATTAACGTGTTCTGGTGGAAGATGATAACTTGATAATGAAAGATATTTCAGTTTTGACATCCTCAGTGTAAGCCAATGATGTTAAGTGTTGTGGTGAAGTGTGGCTAAACGGAGTATTTTCACGAACACATTAACATGTTCGTTCGTTACAACCGTAAATAGGAAGTATCGTCGTGATTTTGATTTTTTTTTTGTTGCTACAAATTCTTGAGTGTTGTTTTTGTTTGCCCTGGCCTTGTATGGCCTTGCATTGCCCACAGGCACCACCCCTAATGAAGCAATTTCTGGTTCGGTCTTCCCCTTGCATAAAACCTTTTTCCCTTTGCTTCCTGTATTTAATCCTCTGATCATTAATTTCAGTTGGCGAATTAATATTGCTAATAAGGATTATGTAAATTGCAACCGCGCCATTTGAGCTCAAATTGAATTTTACGATCGAATTGAATCATCTATCTGCGTCGAAATACAAAAAAAAAATTAGGCCCAGTGATATGGGCGTTGGTATATGCGTTAACACGCACATGTACATCCATTTTCATCTTGGTTCTTTCATTTAATAATCTATCAACAGTTAATTAACCTTGTTTTGGATTTTATGCATGGATATAATAGGCGTTGACCCAATTGGAACAGTTTTGCAAATGACATAGGTCTATGGTTTCTGGGAGGTGTATTCCCTTGTGCTTCAAGTAGTTTTCGCTGTGATTTTTAACCTATATTTTGCACCCTAAAATGAAATTCTATAATTTGTGATATGTGGATTTGTATACTAATTTTTGTAATTTTTGTGTATAGGTACATACTGGATGATTTAATTTTGGTATGCCAGAACAATGAGTATCTTCGACATGGAAGAAAGCTTCATAGCAAATTTAGGACTAAAATGAAGGTCATAAGGCACCACATGGGGTTAAGGTAAAAAAAATCTGCTTTTAAACTAAATGATGCTGTTGACATGTAATTATTCTTTTGTGAATGGCGTGGAATGGGTATTAAGGTGTGCTGAAAGTATGGTTTCAATTTTGAAGCCTACACACTTGCACGAACTACACGAAATGGAGCAAATACAATGATGCTACAGTATTACTGTAACATTATTTAAAAAATTATACACAACAGGAAATGAATTAGTAAAATTGGGAGATAATATGCAAATTGGTTGTGCTTTTACAAAGGGTTAAACTCATGGAAATCTGAGAGTAATCTATTAAAATTTCGGTGTATTTTCATAAAAAAATTGTAAAAAATGGCCAGAAATTAGTCTCAAGTAATAAGCATATCATTCAACTTGACAAAAAAATTAAACCACGGTGTTATTAAATCATGATTAATTCATCGATTAAATTTAATGTAGAGTATAGTGCAAGTGGTCATTATCCATATAGGTTAAAAGACCATGCTGACATTATTTTTCTTAAAACCCTCAGGTAGATTAGAATCAGTCGATTATGGTTATTATTGTTGAAGAATTTACCAAGAAAAAAGTACATTTTGCGAAATAATCCTTCGCAAAATATAGACCACATACATGTACATGCATTTCGTTTATGTTTCATGTAATTTTATGTATTGGATAAGTCTCATCATATTTCAGTGCCATTTATTATATGGCATGCATTATCATTAGGCCTGTTATTATTTAGAATGCATTTAATAACAGACCTCCTGCCGTCTGCGTTTATTGAGAATAATTTTTTTTGCTATCAAAAAATCATCCAGTTTCCTTTATATGATTGATATACATGTATGCATCGTAAGCCTACTTTTATGGTTTATGCTTATGGGACACTTTATCTTATAGACGTACGTATTTATGTATGTATGCAAATACCATGAAATTATTCTAAAATCTAAACCACATAAACAATACTTTTCTCCGAGTACAAATAAGTTTTATTTTTATAATGAATATAAGAAATACAACTGCAAATCTAGTATTCAGAGTTCTAATAAATATTTAAAGATATATAATAATATCTTTATTTTTAAAAACCTGGGTGTAAATAAAAATTGTATATGTAATTCTTAAAACTTCCCTATTGGGAATCCAAATCAGTTAATCATACTTTAAGGATAAGTTGTAATAGCATCACGTAAATTAAAATTCAGATTAAAATTATAAAGGTTTTATTTTAGAAATATGGATATTTAATTTAATGTCATTAAGACATAATTAGGGTTCATGTACACTATATGGAATACTTTGTAACACTTTTTTATATACGAATTCCTGTCTTTTAATTAAAGTTTAAAGCAGTGATAGTATGCTTCACATTTTATTTTAAAATTATTATAATTTTAACGTTGATTCAGACTCTACATGTGATGCAACACTTTGATAGGGCCTACAGGTGTGTTAATTTATCAGATAGTTTTTGTATCATATATAACATAATTTAAATATCAATCATATATAATCTACATTTAAGCTTGTATATAAATTATTTTCGGGTTAAAATTTGATGAATTAATGACTTTCAAGTTGAGTTAATCAGCTTAAGAATTAGTCATAACATTTGTTGACATAATTCAGCCTAGTTAAGTTTTTTTGAAGTAATGTTATTTACAAAAGCTTTTAATTGAAATACAATTAAGAGTAATTTACAGGCGTTTTACCCAGTTTTGTTTAACATGCGCGTATATAAAATAGCAAACTATTTAGACAAAACCCAATTTTAATGAATTACATAATGAGCTGTTTATTGGTATTTATGCACGTGCACAAAAAGAGGGATTATCTGTTAACCGAAGTGTAACGCAGGATATCATTATGAACAGAGAATAATTATTCGAAAAGGAGCTGTGGTATTGAAATGAATGTCCTTTTTTTTAAATTAGCTAGTTTACAAATGGCCAGTTTAAAAAAAACTGTAAAAAAACAGCTTACAATTTAGAAAGTAAATAAAAAAGCACACCTGCTGTGAGTTTTATTTCCAAAATCGTATTTAATAACGTTGATGCTCGAATGGACTTTTGCATTTGGTGCTAGAAATCTCACGCTTGACCCAACCGTCAATTCCTCAGCTGATAAATGCATCGTGTAATTGTCTTTAAAATCACACTTGCATTTTTTTATTGTAATTTTAATTTTACGAATGGCTTATTTTATGACACTCTCTTCCTCTATTGATCAATGCGATTCGTATTGACTACCATTGCTCTGCTTGATTAAGTCAACAGGCAATTTGGATTTTTAAGCACAAGCTTCCTAACCATGTAGCCAATTAGCATAAATCATCAACCAATATTGGCATGAAATTAAGCTGCCCTCTACACCCTTCTATGATCTTTGATACCAATAGGTGGCTGGAATTTCAAATTGATGATATTCCATGAGTTTTTCACTAATTCACGAGAAAAGCACTAACTTTTATCAAATTGTTTTTGTGTGAATTCATTAGTTTTATTTAAGAGAAAAAGGACCTATAGATACTTTGAAGTCTATAGCTCTTTTATACCCATGGCAGGCCAGTGCACAAAAACAATGTTCTCTATAAGCATGACTAAATTAGACCGACATTGTAGAAAAACGCAAACATGGTGATTTTATATTTGTAAAAATAACTTGAGTATTCGTTTATTATAGACATGTACATGTAATAAATACTCTTCTGGATATAAATGTCACTATTATATAGGCCTGCATGTAGTTTAATACATGAATCTGTTGATGTTTTTACATTGATGTTTCCTAAAAAATTATATACAATATACATGTATACATGTATGTCATGAAGTTTAATAACTTGTAATAGTTAGGATATGTACATGTGACATATACATGTAACATTTAGTAAATGTGAATATGCGCATGCAAAGTGCACTTTGCAAGAGTTATAATGGATAGTATTAACACTGCAGGTCCTAGACATATTAACTCCAAATGTAACGTATACATTTTGAAAAATGTGCATTATAGTTACTGTAGTAAAGAAAACTGTAGTTACTGTATTTTTTCTTGGCTGCAGTGGTGAATTAAGAATTATACTAGTTTAGGAACTTCGGAACTTTATGAAACTATATATAGTTTCAAAAAGTGAAAATGTATTTAGGATATATAGTTTGAACAGTAGCAAATAAACTATAATGTGGTATGACAAATTAATGGACACGCGTAAATGATTGCAATTTCGTTTGATTTCCAGACCCAATTCTCAATCCATCATTCATTAATTGATTGACTGCCAATCATTTATTTACTGATGGCCTATAAACCTTATAAATCTAAATGGGGCGGAAGAAAGGTGCGGTAATTAACACGCGACTTTCTAATTATCCCATATTTGCATAAGTGCATACGAAGTCTCAATAGTGATGGTGTTAATTATTAGACACATGACCATAGATAGAAGCATAACATTTTTCGTCTTGTAGTTGTATAAGAATAGACTTATACAAATTTTATTTCAGTTTATTGAAACTGGTGACTTTATAAACGCTGCACTTCTGGGATATATTTGAAGTAAATTACATTCTAAAAGTGAAACACGAAATTCTGTAGTAACATATAAAGTAACTACAACAAATTTAACATTAAATATTTTACATTTTACATTTTGTACATATTTAACATTGAATTACATTGAATAAGTTTTGAATTAATATTTTGTTTTAAAATCTAAATTAAAATTATTACAAGTTTTACTAATATATCTTGAGTTATCGTGCTGCAATAATGCTGATTTAATCTAATCTACAATGGGGTTGAAGTCTATATTTTATATGACATTTTTAACGAGTCCTTCGAATAAATTCTCAAATATAGCTTTTCAGACATTCGTAAAAATGGCGTGGACTTTTTCAAAAATGCTGCCTATAGATAAAAAGTGAAAGTATAAGCTATAACACATGCACTAAATTACACTTTTTTTTTGTTTAGCTTGAGTATAATTCTATTGTTTAGGAATGTTTGTGGTTTCAAGAAATCCGTTTTGAACGCTCTTTTATACGGTTTACATACGTTTATTACAATTTATTATATAGAATCGCCTTAACCTTAACGTAACAGGCGTGAATTTGTGAGCAGAAGTACAGACCTTTATTGGCTTGTAAACATTAAATCTAAACAAAAAAAAGCTCACAACAATTAAATGTCCTTTGCCATATGAAAGTTTTAATGACGATGGCTCGCAGGGGTACCTTGCTAAACCTTGCGTTTAAGTGACAACAGAAACTGTGAAAAAATGTCCCAATTTCGACATGCACGATATGCTATAGCATGCACGGAATACGTTTTCTATGTTAAACACTGTTAGGCGATCTCCATAGGGGACAACTGTCTGACAGATCCTTGACATTTCTTACGAACAATTGAACTAAAGTGCTTGAATTGAAATTGAATGCCATGGCATAATTGACAACTTTCAAGTTGGAATTAGAACTGTCACTATATAGTCCGGTTGCCTCGAGCTTTGAAAAAAAGTCACAGGTATATTGTTATAGTTACTCTATATAGAACTTGTGTTTAATACATTAATATATACAGATTTTAATACTATCTTTCAGTTTCGTATTGCTGCATAGCGAGAGCCTAAATTATATTTCAGAATTGTACTGATATAAATTTAAATTTTAGAAATTAGATATATGTTTTACTCTTGATAATTGATTTAAAATAACATTAGTTTAAAACGGTGACTAACTGCATTTTGGCAATTCTTATGAATGACATGCATATTTGTTATAAATTATGTATTTTGTACGTGCATCTGATGTATTCAGAAAATCATTGGACATTTAAAAATGTTTAGTTTAGTATAAAATATAGTGATTTTTATTATTATGTTGCTGTAGCTAGATATATTTTAATTTAAAAAGTGGTAATAGTTGCTCATTTTCATTAAATTTTGATATTTTGGATTTTCATTTTTCCTTAAAAACACAAAAGGACCCTCAACATTTGATACTTATAAATTTGCATGTGATATGACCTTGCACTGTATATAACATTAAAATAGTATTGAAACAAATACATATTTATAAGAAAATATTGTTCCAAAAGGAAATATTAATATAAATAAGTCCGACAAATAAGATATATAGGCATATACAGCAAAAAATATTATCACTGTAGTGAAGGAAGGTTTTTTTCCATTCGTTTACAGAAACATATATTTTTATTTAATTAAAGTGTATATTCTTAAAACAGAATGAAATCAAATTAGATTATAAATCAAAAGACAGAATATCAATCGGAATATAAAAAGGCATGCAGAAAATAAGGGCACAAAAGCATGGGTGAAAACCATTATTAATATCTGGGTCAACTCTGAAGAATTAATAAGAGTTCTAGACGTCATAATAAAGCATTTATATGCAATTAAATATAAGAAGCAATCAAATTAATTTTGTCCGTCTAGGATTTCAACTGAAATTTAAGATTGATTTTTGTCAGTAATTAACATTAAACTTGCTTATTTTTTTAGTTATGGATAATTTAAACTTCTCTAATCTTTATAATAATACAACTTTTTATTGGGGCATTATTGGGACAAATCTTGTACATTGTATATAAATTTAAAAGAACACTCTGTAAATAAAATACATGTATGTTAAAACATGAATTTTTAACAATTTATGATTGACCAACACATTGTGTTCTATAATGATTATTCCAATTATTAACAAACTTTTACTCCATGCATGACTGTATTTATACTTTTTTAATACAACATTTTCATCATATTTCCTTAATTGTTATAGAAAATGTTTCACATGCTTGAAACCGTTTTTGAAAACCATGCAATCAAACAGGTGATGTCTAAGCACAAAATCATAGATACCCAAAATAGGCTTATAAACAAGCTGCATATCGATGCTTGTGATTAGATATTAAATATTGCGACAAAGGATCAATAAAACTTTCTGAATATTTCAGTATTAAAACATTATAAAGGAACTCATGATAAAAATTATATTATTCGATATGCAGCTAGCGTAATATTGTATTTTCGTAACGCTTCTTTCCCCTGAAGGTATACCTATTGTTTCGTGCAATTTAATTATTATAACTTAATTAACCTAAATTATATAATTATTAATTAACTTAAATTGCATATTGTAAAAACTTGATTTTAACAGCTTTTTGCTCGTGTTTTCTAGATCCATGTGTTTCAATGTTATTGTTTTCGGAAACTATGTGTAACTTTGTTTAATTTATTTGCAAAAATGTATACATACAGTGTATATATATACTGTTTAAGGAAATATATAAAGCTAAAACTTTTGAATTATATTATGAACCAATGTGACGTTTAATCTTTATGAAGTTATGACCACCTTGTTTTTGAAAGCTGATGGGGTTTATTTGACTCCAAACGTTTTTAAAAGAAATACACGAGTTATATTTATAATATCTAATAAAGATATAAATATAAGGAATATATATTAATCATAAACATACTAAAATATTTAAATCGAGGTAATGTTTCAATTATTTAACACATTGCAAAGCATAAAAATTGCAAATGTAAAATAAACTACCATAAATATTAACAACAAATTTAATGAAACTTCTACATGAAAGTGAAGTTTTTTAAATGTTTTTATGTAATTTATATCTAAGTGTATACAAAAGCAAATAAACAATGAAAAAATATCAGAAAAGATATCAAATTGGAGCAATTTTGACACGATGATGCCTATCATCAGTAATTTATACCTAAGTGTATAAACACGATGATGCCTATCATCATTGGAAAATTAAGCATTGCCCTGCACTTCAATAAAACGTGATTTTTTTCAAATAAGAAAGTAAGGACCACAAACATATATCTGACAACATCCTGAAATTTCAAAGAAAACCAAACTAGTGAAATCAACAATTTGAAGCATTTTGACTTTTGGGTCACATGGACCCCAAGGTAGTCATCAGAGTGTTAGCAACGTCTTTGGAACAATGACAAGCATGGACAGGGAAAATTGGTTACTTACATCAGCATCGTCCAGATAGCTGTACACTTCCAGTTTATCCAGACGTATTGTCCCTTGAAAGGGAAAGAACTTTGTCCCTCTGGGAATCCTCTCGTTGCTCCACACACGGACTCCCATCTCGTAGAATCGGCTTGTTCGCCGGTCCGAACTCGTGGTCAGCACCAGGCTGAACTCAGGGGGCAACAAAACACACGTTTCCATTTTGACCACCGAAGACAGGGTTCTTACAGCGGCATCGGCCGTTACAAACCGTATTTTTGTCGCGTGTCCCTAAACAGTTACTTTCGTCTTTCCAATGTCCAAGACCACTGTTCGCACGATGGTTGACAGTGGTGTCTTTCTAAACTTCTGGTTCTAAACTCCAGAGTTCTGATGACAAAACAGTACTTCTGATGACAATACCGAAACACCGATTTTCTTGTTAAACAGACAAATTCTGGGGATGATCACTGAATCAGTGTTGACAGTAATCTGGCACGATATTAGTCTCTTGTGCCACTACAATGTCCACGCTTCAGGAACTTTTGGTCCTTACAGTAGCCGACAATGTCGTCACTTCTGGTAGGACAATTGTGATATGCAGGACAATATCCGTCCTGTAATCACGCCGTTCCAGAGTTGCCTGTAAAGCCGGTGGATGGGAGAACTGTCACTGAAAAACGGTGACCCTTGACCCTTGAGATTTTTTGGCCGGACGATGGCCAGCCGATGTCCAGTGCTGCTGCGCTAGATGCGTGTTGTGAAAGCAACCTGCTAGCACACGTTCTTCGGTCAGTTGGGCCGAAAGAGGGCGTGGTGGCGGGTGGGCTCCAAATACTAATGATGAGGTGATAGAAGTGCGGCGGGGCAACCCCCGAAATAGGGGGGGGGGAGAGACGTAGCTAGGCAAAGACAACAACCTTTCACCACCCGCGGCCGCTAGGGGGCGAGATCTCCTTGGGTTTGTTTGTTGTTAATTGTTGTTGTTGTTATTGTTGTTTGGTGCATGTCCCAAAAGAGGGAAAGCTAGTACTGGCCCGATTCGTGGACGGCATCAATGACGGGGCCGGTCAACCTATAGGCGTGCGGCACACCCGTGACGTCAGTGGCTCCCCCAGGCCCCGCCCACGGGGTGCACGTGGAATTTCGATGAATGGCTAGGAATGCGATTGCTGGATGGCAGGGGTCAGCGCCACTGAATCGAACTGACCCTAACGTTGGCTACTGACCACACCTGAAGCGCCTCCTTGGGCATTAATGGAAATCAAATAGCCTACTACATGGGCTTAAATTTGCTGGTAAAACTTAAGAAAGTTACTACTGTTTTATGGGGATGCTAAACCCGTTTTCATTTTTTCGAACTTCAGATTACACCAAAACCTGTAAATAGCGAACCTTTATTTAGAGATGTCCCATCACATGCAAACGGCACGTACGTTGTTGTATGGTCATCACTTTAGCTGAACATGCAAACTGAACTAGCCCTCCAAAAAGCACAATTTTTGGATTGGTCCCAATGGTTTGTGCTATTCACAGGTTTTGGTTAAAATGCGGGCTCACAATCGCCCCATGATAAGCGATTTTCAATGCACATTGTTGATATTTTTTAAAAAAAAGTTTGCAGTATTTTGTAAAAAAAATGATATTTCGGCGACAGTGGGACTTTTTTTAAGCGAAAAAACTTATTTTTTTAAAAAAAATATAAGCTTTGGAAATTCCTGATCATAGGGCAATTTTTTAATGTGCGTGGGTGTTTAGCATAAAAATACTGTCCAATCTTATATGCCCGAAAAACTAATATGTATATTGGGCACGATCCCCTTAATAAATACATGTTTTGTAAATACCATGCTTAACACTCAAAAGTTGTAAGATTATGTTGAAACTGTATTAGGCTAAGCAGGAATAACGTACAAAGTATAATTTACACTTATAAGTTATAGGATACTCTTGGTGGAATACAATACCCCCTGATGTCTGCTGCAAGGTTGTGCTCTGATGCTATGCTTGTTGGCCTGCTGTTTAAAATGACTGGGGCTGCAACAGGTGGTTGCTATTGTGGAAATATAGAAGCGTATACGATGCATGCTAAAATCACATATACATATAACCCCACGATTTGCACTATATAAGTTTTATATGATTTTTAAACCAATTCAACATCGGAGCGTACTTTAAATAAATATCGCATTATTTCATTGATTTTCTCCATGGCTGTAGCTCTTATACAGTTGTACTTCGTACGATTCCCCAGCCGTGTTTTTTTAATATTCTTCTATACTTTGGTAATAAATCGGAATGTTTTATATTAGAATCATTTTTGTAAAAAAATAATTTCAAAAGTAATGAGAATACAGTCATTTTAAGTTTGAATTAATAATGTTATTTGTGCATGTAAGTAGCGTCAGGAGATTAAAAATGGCTATAACCACGAGTACACTCAGCATTATCCCTGTTATGAATAAAAATGCTCATAACTTTTGAAATAATAATTTTTTTGCAAAAATGTTTTAAAACTATTTCATCTTTTCTTACCAAATATTCGAATATATTGAAAAAAATATGGACTTCTCATTTGAATTTTAGAAGTTCGTCTCCCCCCACCCAAAAAAAATAAATAAATATAGGGTAGCTGGGGGTTTCCCAATTACGGGATAAAATAACTCTCTATAGACATCATAAAACTTTAATTTTTATTTGGATACATGGTTTACCTGAACTTTTACAAACTTCTATGGTGCTAAACGTCAGTAACTATGTACATTAATAGACTACAATATCACTACATACATGTAATTTAAATGGCAATTTGTCTTATAGGAATTTAGCTATCGAATCTATTATGGCACTATTGTAATCTATTAGCATGTTCATATACATGTATATGTTTTAGCAATTATCGTCTTTTTGCATGTATTTTGGATACTTGTGAAAATCATGTGTATATTACGTTTAGAACAATTTTTAATAATAACCGTACGTGTTAACTTTAAGATAACCTGGGTATTAAATATGTGTGAACTCCTATTTCTGCAAGGGCAAAAAATGGACATGAAGTTTGTGATCGCAATTTGTAACACTATTACATGTGCACGCTGTTCATCGTGATAATATCTCAACATGATCCTACGCGCAAATAATCTACAGGGTGTCACAAATTCGTTTAAACTCTCTACACATGTTTACCTTCACCATGCATAATACCTACTGCCATGATCTATAGATGTAGACTGGTCTTCCGACTCCTCCATTTTTCAATGGGGAACTCGAGTTAGGGACAAAAGTT